>CANYBF011985620.1:0-10719 GCA_948192965.1 Dalechampia spathulata
GAGTATGAAGATACCCTCAGCCTCCAAAACATATCCTAAGGCCAAAAAACATATGCACACGCACCAAAAGCATATGCACACGTCTAAAGGGTACCCTAGAATGGCCGAAGTTGGCCCAGAATGGCCTAGAAAGCCCTAAATCAACTTGGATTGGCCGGAAGTTAACCCAAACTGACCCAGAGGCATTCCTAAACCGATTCGGATCAAGCCGGTCCAAAATTAGGGTGCGACAGCATAATAAAATATAAGGATATTAAGACCCTTTATGAGTATTAGGAGCACTTTAAAAGGCTATGTGCTTTGTGTCCCCAATATGGGATTACCGAGAAAAACCTGATCTAATATTTCTATTAGGGGCTACTACAAATTGAACAAAAAATGATTGATATGACAAGCAATGTTACGATTGTAAATAAAATGCCACTGGATGCGCATGATTTATTAACAATTATAGCAACTAATGCTCAATCATTTAGAATAAAACCCATTAAGGAAGGTTCATAAGGTAAGTACTTTAAACCTTGAATCATAAATCTCATATCTTACATCTGTAATGTAGGATTTCGCTACAAATTTCAAACGAGCAAGAGCATTCAATTTCCAACTAACATTTAAACCAGCAAAAGCCAACAAGTATGTCCTTTGAGAGCATGATTAAGACTTTGGTGACTAACACTCAACAATTCCAAAAGATGTCTTAAATTACCATATCATTAAGTAGACTAGAATCCAAAGGCTAGCTTCCTTTGTAAGCAAAAGTGAGTTTGAAGGAAAATATGAGTGTGGTGACCCTTAGAAGCGGTAAAATTTTACTAGAAAATCCTACCAAAAAACCAAACCCTAATGAAGAAAAAGAGCTAAAGACCTAAATTCCTAGGCTGGAAAAATATGAGAGAAATGATAAATTAATTTAAGAGAAGCCAACAGCAGTTTAGTTACCTTTTTTGGAGATGCTGGAAAAGATGAAAAAAGAAAAGAAGTAGAAGGAGATCCTAGAAACCTTTCAAAAAATCCAAGTTAACATTCCTTTGCTTGATTCGATCAAGCAAGTGCCCAGGTACTTAAAATTCCTCAAAGATTTATGCATAAATAAATAAAAATTAATTGGGTTTTTAAAAGTGAGTGTCAATGAAAGCGTATCTACCATCATTCAAAGGAAAATGCCATTTAAATGTAAAGAAAATGGTGTATTTATGATCCCCATTAAAATCGGAGACATTGGCATAAAAAATGCTATGTATGATTTAGGTGCGTTAATAAATATTATGCCTTCATCTATTTATGACTCTTTGAAATATTATGCCTTCATATATTTATGACTCTTTGAATGTAGGACCTTTAAAAGAGACTGGAGTTATGATACAATTAGTGGACAGGTCAATGATTTATCCCATCGGAGTCCTAAAAGACATTTTAGTGCAGGTTAACGAGCTTATTTTCCTGCAAATTTCGACACTGTGCAGCTCGATAGCAAGACATCTTCAAGATCATCCAATCTTCTATTAAGAAGACCATTTCTAATAATTGCTTGACCAAAAATCAACATTCATGAAGGAACATTGATAATGGAATTTGATAGGTAGGTTATTAAGTTCAACATGTATAATACAAAGAAATACCCTCCCGATGTTTTTAATGTATATGCTATAGATATTATTAAACCTCTTGTTCAATAGGCTTTCAAAATTGATGAGAAAGATGAATTGCAATCAACATTAAATAATGTTGAGATTTTAAAGACTCGTTGGTTTTGAAAAATAGTTTGCTATAGGTTATTGGTGATAAAGGGCCACCTTGGAAGGAAAAACGGAGATAAAATGATGAGCTTTCGATATGCTAGTATAAGCCATTTTTTGAAAGGATTTTTGACTTAACCAATGTGTGTTATCACATTGAGGAACCCCTTTGAAGAATAAATGCAAATAGAAAGTTGAATTGGGACTTACAAAACCATAACTACATTTTCAGTCTATGTTCTTTTATTTTATGCTTTGTCACATCTTATGCCCGTAAGACAGTCAATAAGATAGTAGTTTGTTTCAAGTTGGTTAAAATTAGTTTTTTCCATCTTCTACCTTTTTAATTTTATTAATTTAACTCTGATTGAATTCTTTTTTGTTATTTTAGGTTACATGAATTAAATGGTTATATTAGAAGGATGAAATGTAGGGTTCTAATGGATGGAGGAAGCATAATTTTATTAACTTAAATATCCTCTCACTTATCACTTAAAGGATTAATGGGTATTTAATTCCCCCTTTTCTTTTACTCTCACTTTCTTTCCTAAAAAATGCTTTCCCTTAAAAATTACAAAATTAGGGATTCAATATGGTTCATATCCGAAGAGCCATGACTACTGATTGTAAAGAAACCCAAGAAGAATAGAGAGAAATAGACTTCAGATAAAGAAGAAAAAGTTGGAATGGCACCAGAATAACAAGGAATTGAAATAGAAATAGAAACTAGACCAAGAACAGAGGAAGCCTAGCTAAATTGAGAACCACATCCAATCAAGATGCAACAGTGAATCTCCCATAAGTAGCACAGTAAAATCAGGCAATATCTAAACATTTTACTTTATTTTTCCTATTTTGCTTGCTACTGATATGTATCACATTGGGCAATGTATTTTAAGTATGGAGGGATGTGTTATGATTATTATTTTTATTTCTCATGATTTTTGTAAATCAAATCTAATGTTAATTGGATGTTTGATTAAATTTTTCAAATTTTATACACTTTGCTATCTCTTTGCAAACGAGTTATTCTACAATTTGTCTTCTTTCTCTTAAAATCCTTTAGACTAATTTCTTCTTTATGACTTGATGATTAGGAATATGCTATTAAACTCAATACCTTTTAATGATCAATTTAGACAAATTATTTAGCTTGTGGCATGATTAATGAAATTTTGGGTGATTAGCTTGTGAGATGATACTATGCCTTAATTTGGAAATATTGATAGCTTATAAGTGTATGAATAGTTTAATTCTTTCTTACCAGGCTATCTTCTGCTTAATATATGCAAACAAAAAAAAGAAAAAAAGTGAAAATAAAATGTATGAACACACATATTAGCTAGTTCAAGTGGTATGAGACTCAAACTCTTTAAGCAGATTATGTACGGAGCTGTTAATGTTTAGGAGAATTTGACCCTTTTCAGGCTATTAAAAATTCAATAAAAAATACATTTTAAAAGAAACAAAAACATATTGACATTTGCTAATTGGATTAGGTGGTCAGACCTAATGCCTCTTAAGGTATTTTGGTGTATGGAGCTATTAGTAATAGGAGAGTAACCTCATTTCTAGGGCCGATTATGTATCTTAACTTTATAAGTTCCTATGAAAAATATTGTTGAAAATTGGTTTAATTTAAATGCATGGAAACATGGCATTTGATGCTTGGAAAGACTATGATTATTCTACCATATGCTTGCTTGGGAAAAATATTTTGCTTAGACATAATGTTTAATGGATATTCAGAATTTTGTTTAGATGAGATCCTTGAATTTTATTATGAATGCTGAATTACTAAGCTGCTTTAATGAAATGGTTATGCTTGAATGCTAAGAATAACTGCAATTTCTCTTTAATCTAGGTGCAATGATTAGTTTTAGATTTTGATTGGAGAAAGGGATTTGAAATGCTTGAGGGTAAGCATTGAGTAAGTGTGGGAGTATATGATCAAATACCAAATTGTATATTTTTCATAGTTAAAATGTTATATTTCATGTATAAAATTTGGCTAGAATAGTTGACTTAATCTTATTTTTGTATTTTGCAGGTAAAAATAGTGAAAAAGTAAAAAAGATGGTTAAAATGGTATTTTTACCTCTATTTTTATCAGAAGGTAAGAATCAGGTGCTTATGCCCATGGTTTGCGAGCATGAGAAGAACAAAAAGTCTCTGATATTTAACAATCGAAGTTATTAAGTTTAAATTTTATAATTCAGATAGAGATCATATTCAAAAGAATGAATAAAAAATAGGATTATTATATTAATATTATTTATTTATTTTAATTAGCTTTTTCTATTTTTTATAAATGGGAGGCTTTGTTCCTATTATAGGTTAATTTTTATTCTTAATCAGAAGTGACATAAATAATTCATTATGAATCATGTGAAGTCAAAATAGAATTAATTGCAATGCTAGTTTGTTATTCATTTTAATTTAGTAAATCATAGAACCATTGTAGTTCCTGGAAGGGAGTAATATAGGATTCATTGCACAAGTCTAATTTCTACATATTGCTATACGAGTTGTTTGAATTGGAGTTGTTACTTTGATTGCTACAGTAGCAATCAAAGTGTTAAGCAAATTAAATGGTGTTTAAAGTTCTTTGTGAGTTCTAGCAATTTAGTTTGAACATGGTGGAGCTAGTTTTTAACTTGAGTCAGGTTCTTCTAATTCTTTATGCAATTTTTGGAAGACCAAGTGTGAATCTATTTCCACCATGTCTATCCAAGGATTAGAGACGATTGTATGAGCTACTTCTTGGCCCATTAAATCCTTTCTTCAAAGTTCTATAACTGGCTTAGCAAATTTAACATTATACTATATTTGAATCGATGTTCATGATTTTTCAATGAATGTTTTTATCAGCTTTTGGTAAGGAAATTCTCTACATTGATTTTCGCCAAAATTAAATTTTGTTATCTCTTTTATTTTAATTTTTCTTCAATATTAAAATCTAATTTTCTTTTTATTGCAAAGAATTGAAGGATCCTCCCATCCCTGTGGGATCGACCATTACTACAAAAATTTATTATATTTTTATATTATGGAAGTAGGAATTAATTTGACAAATTTGACACCCGATCAATATTCTAATATAGATAGATGGTAGATAGATTTGAGCTTGTAACTTGAATGATTAAAGTATTTTTTAAAATTCAAATCCTAGATGGAGTGAAAAACATTTTTTAATGTTACTATGATTTCTTTTTTATTTTTTAATATAATAATAATCTTAAAAAATAAAAAGTAAAAATATCAAATAAATATATTTAATTATATGTTAGATGTTTGTTTTCCTAGTAGCTTATCTAAAAATTTCATTTCATATTAAGTGATTAGACTTACATTACAATTATAAAACTTTCTTGTTGACTTTTTGATTTTGATAATTGTCAAAATTGATTGTTTTAAGTATGTGGTTAATTAATTTAAGTGACTTTACTAAATCAGGTTTTATTAATGTTTATGATTCTAGATTTAATAATCCTATCTTTTATATATTTGTTTTTGATCTCATGTGAAAACTGCTTGTTATATGGATAATTAATTTATTTGGTAAATATTTTGAAGATCTTATTTAGATAATTTAATTTATTATTTTTGATAATTATCTAAGTGATTTTATTATTATCATTTCAATATTTAAAAAGATATTTTATAAATCTCATAATCTATAAATTGTATCAATTTGAAGTTAAGGTCTAATTATCAACTCAATTCTTATTTTTTAGGATCTCATGAAAATACCTTTTAACTTTATTTCCATTTATTAAGACATTCAAATCATCTAATGTCGTTAGAACAAAACATGAGTAAATTACTACAATCCTCAAGGTATAACCTAATTATGATTATACCTTTTTTATATAATCTAATTAAAATACATGCATATTTTAGTTACGTCCATTAAGGAACCAAAATCATTAAAATTTTATAAATTATTGAATAATTTATTATCAATACTAACATCACTATTTTTTCAATTTTTTATTTTACTAAATGTGATTACATTTCTATCTTTAAAATAATTTTTGGTTCAAATATATAATATTTTTGTATTTTAACCTCTATAATTTTTAGTTCAAATCTTACCTTTTCTAGTCAAATTCATTATGTAGGCTTTATTTTTTTTACCTCTTATTATTGTTTAGAGGATAATTTTGATACTTATGTCACACCCCTCACAATGTAACATGCTCCCATAGAATAATGAATAGTCTACAACTAAATCAAAACCATTGATTATTCTATAAGGGAAGTAAATTTTTTTAAAAAAACTTTTATCTTTATAAAACAATGTATAAAAGTGATTGAAAAACAAGAGTAACTTATTTCTCATAAAATTGATGCTTGTAAAATTCATACTATATATTGTGTCTTAAGAAAATATTTAGTAATAATGTAACAAGCATCACATGCAAGTATTTACTGCCTTGGACTCATATACATAGTTGCTTAATTACATAATTCAAGAGTACTTGACATTTCAACACTTTGATAAATAGATAGTCCTACTGATTTGATGCCTCTGGATCCATATAATTTTATGCAAACTTTTAACCTACATTCATTAAATGAAAAACGTTAAGTACTTCACTCAATGGTGCTATATAATAGATGTATGATAACAATATCATAAGTGTATATCATGATTCAAATATTTTATCATTTAAAATGATATCATGTGTCAAATCCTAAATAAGACATGTAGAAGAATATCTCATGTTGATACTTCATAATTTACTTACTATACCATCATATAAAAATATAGAATATCTTAATCATGTACATTCTTTACGAAAATCATCATAATATAGCATTTAAATGCCCTCTTAACTCAATAACATTGAAAAGTATTTGTAAACACTCAACAATAGTTTAAATATCTTGGAACATTATTTTGCGTACTAATAACATCATTTGCCTTTCATTAATATCAGTAAAAAATACTTATTACATGGTATATCTTTTCAATCAATTAGATAATGTAGTAACCATGATTGTTCATAATCATCACCATAATCAACATAATTATCTATAACAAGATAATACTACATGTATGTAACATTAAATGAAATCATAGTAATATTTCTATGTCACAGTCAACAATCGTAGTAAACCTTTGTCAAATGTCATTAAGTATATTAACTACCTGTTTCTGTATAATGCCATATTACATTCACAATAGTATGTTATTATGGATTAATGATAAATGAGAACTGTATCATATGTGATCAATAATAATCATCCTTTATGCAAATCATAGCATTATTTCATCTTTGAAATGAATGATTCACTATATACACTCATATCATGCCTTTGCTTTCACTTTGGCTTTATTTTGAATAAAATATAGAATGTTATGGAACATGCATATAAATACTATAAATAGTCATTCGTGACTTCCTCTATGTAACATACTGTATATAAGTCATCTTATCTCTGTAAACATCAATATATGTACACTTGTAGTGCACCTATATTAACATTGTCTTTCATTCCATTGTAATAGAGGAATAATGCATGACTGTGTGTTTGTAATCATGCTATGCATTTTCCCTTTAATTTTCCTGTAACATTTCCTTTTTCTCTATGATTGTGTACAATCCTGTACTGGGTCTAACATACTAGTACCTCTGGTTCCCGTATGAACATATTATATTTATATATGTATAAATCTATGATTCCATATAGGAATCCAACTTTTTTTTTATGAGGAAATCCAACTATGTGACCCAATACGTATCAATAACAAACTTTGTTCAAGTTCTATAACCATCTCTTCCTTATACCTCTTCATTATCATGCCATGTCATGTTATGTAGGAATGCATGAATGTACATGACATGATGCACATGTATGTATTATGTTGTCCTATGGACATTTAATAAGTCATACACCATCATACTTTTATCAAAAGTCATCATTCAAAATATAACATTCATTATTTACAACCCTTTTCATATGAATATTCATCAATAAAAGAGCGCAACATTTCATAATATTAATATGATCATAACACTATACCTACTTACCTTTTTTGATAGGTTGTGATGTCATTAAACATGATCTATATCCTTTAGTAATTATTCTAGATATATCAACCACCATTCATAATCGTAACATAATAACATCATAAATGAAGAAGTTAATCATCATATAAATTCTCTATAATCATGATACTTTAACTATCAACCTTATAAAAAGGGTCATGATATCAAACCATATCATTTATGCTCTCTGGCAATCACCTTCAATATACTAATGGAAATTAGACTCAAAACGAGCTTTATACCAATGGAAATTGGACTCAAAGAGCTTTCTAACCATATAATACATGCCCCAAAACTTGCTGACAAGGCCTCCAAAATTTACTATCATGATCGTGATAGAGCCAGTGTGATTATGACAGAAGTCAATACTTGGATTTGAGATAAATACGGTCATGAGTGTGGCTCCATTGCCATGAGCATGAAACTTGGCTCAAATGGTAGTACTAAATCACTTAGAAAAAAGCATATCCATATGTAAAAGATCATTGGGTAATGTGACTTAAAATAGTCCTCTAACCAATGCATTCTACTCCACATCGCAAAAAACACCATTTGTTACATATCATTAACTTGCACCATTTTTCCTATTACCATAACTCATTCATTTATTAAATTTTAATGCATGAACATATTGTCCTATAATAGAAATTTAACCAAAGTATCAGTTTTACAAATTTCCACACACAACTCCCAATATGCCATAAGTTACACAATCATGTACATTAAGTTTCTACTTGCCTCTAACTCACACTATCATACAAAATTCTAACATAAATGATCTTCAAATCACTTATCAACCATAAAAAACATGCCTAAAATGTTCATTCACATGAGACGCTAGTAACTAAGGTGCATAAGGTAGTATACCATGCTCAAATACAAACATTACATTCATATAAACTTATTATACCTAAAATGCACCAATTGCTGCCTACCTTGAGACATATCATCCATTTCTTGATTCAAATCATGTAATAACATTACAAAATCAAACAAAAAACATCATAACATCATAATAAAGCTTTTATTACAAGCACAATTCATAAATCATCAAGTTGTCGAATGTTCCATTCAAGCTCACTAAAAAGGCAGCCTAGCATAACTTTACCATTTCACATAAAAAACATCCCATTCAATCATCAAAATCCTTATATCACACAAATCCATCCATCATATACATAAATAGCAACCAAGAGGGCAAACCAACTCCTAGGACAGTAACCCAAACTCAAGCCAAAAACACACATGCAAAACAAAACCACAACCACCATACATTCGGCTTCTACATCATTTCCCCTATCAAACCCAAGTAATATACACATAATCAAGAACCTCCATATCCACATATAAATCCATGCTCAATTGTGAAGGAAATATCAAGAAAAAGCCATGCTAAAAGTGAAGATCATACGTAAGAAGAGAAAAGGGGTAGCAATCAACTAAAATTCATATTTCTACTTACCTTTAGCTCTAAGCCCTAAAGATTTTAGTTTTCAAGCTTAAGGAAGAGAGGAAGAAAAAGAAGAGTTTTGATTTTAAGTGTTTAGAAGAGGAAAAACCATTCCACTAAATCTACAAAGAAGAAAGGAAGAAAATACAAATTTAAGTCTACTTCTTTGACATTTTCTACCTTCACCAATCAAGTGTTACCACTGAGCATGTATTGCTATCCTAATATGTACATACACTTATACATATACATATATATGTCATACTCAAATTTGAAAAATTAAACCACCATTCCATTCTATTCATCAAGGCAATTAACTGAAACCATCCATCCAATATTCCAATAAATTACCAATTCATACTATAGGTACAAATTAATAGTCAATAAATATACCAAGCCATAATATGCATGTATACCTTTATGTAAATACACATAGAAACATATTGACTAAAAATTCATCAAGCATTCATCATAAACAATACATTTCCCCATGGCCTTATTACAGTACATAAGAAGCTTTCTATGTAACTTTCTCTTTTAGATGATTTTCTTTTATCAACTGTACATAAATTCTCATCATCATACATATGATCAATGCATTAAAATATGCTAGGTGTGTGGATGTGACACAATCATTCATGAAACACTTTTTTTGCATTCGCTTAGCATAAACATATCATATATGTTTTCTTTATGCTTATAACTTTTCTATATATGCTCTTTTTCCTTTTATCACCTTTCAATTAAATAAATAATGTATGCATGTATATAATAATCCACATTAACACCTTAAGAACATTTAATTCACTGATAATCACCTTTAAATCCATTTTCATTTTATCACCATCTAGAATGCATAAATCATATTCTTACCTTACCTTTATACATACTTTCACAACTTTAAACATTTCCTATACTTCATGTATTCTCTTACAATTAAACACATGCATACATATATACATATACTTTCACATTAAAGATAATTAATTCATGCTTGCACATTATTGTAGTATGATCATAAAATACATATGGAAGCATGAATTTAAGGTGTATACAAGGGTATAACAACTTAAATCTATATTCATTTTAAAATTGAAAATAAAAGTCAAAATTAACATAAAGATTTGATAACAAATGAAACTAAATATAAGAGTATTTAAATTACATTATATAAAGGAGGGGTATAAACGTAATCATGCATTGATTTGAGGGGATTCATTGTAATTTATGTATATGTGTGAGAGTAGCGCATCCCAGACGTGGGAGCGCTGCACGCTGTTCGGCGTGAGATGCCGTGGTGCTTGCTCTCGAAAGTATAGACCCCTGATTTACTACAGGAACTAGACAGATCGCGTCGAGAAAATAACATGGAGTCGCCACCCGGCTTATCTAGTCAACTCAATTGAGCAACTAAACAAACCAGGAAAATGTAAACCCGAGCCTTCCTGCTGAGGGAAAGCAGCTCGAATTTCTT
>CANYBF011985629.1:0-10919 GCA_948192965.1 Dalechampia spathulata
TCGGGATCCCTCTTTTTCGGGTGTGGGATCAGTTCATTCATGTGCCCCTCCGCCTAGAAGCCTGCCAGGAGCCGCTCCTTGTCCGTGCTCTTTCTGGCACCGGCGATCACTCCCCGCCCTCGTCAGCCCCGGGTGTCACATAACTACTCTTTTAAGATATGAAAAAGTATCAAGTAACCATTTTTTATTTTGATAAGCTTGTCTTAAAATTTATACTAACTCATCATTCCATTATCATCGTGCTTATGATAAATCTATCATATTTATGATAGTCCATTCCTTTGCATTTCTAGCTCCTAGTATGCCTATCACGTTCATACTGAGAATTTCGCACTTGCAAACTTCTTTTTTAGTATTTCTTACACTTCATTCCCAAGAACTCATTCGTACTACATAACAAACACATTAAAATTGTAAAGAACCATAATAAAAACATAATAAAAAACACTAAAAAATGTCTAAATAACATGCAAACTCATACACATCAACTTTATTTTAATCAATCTCAATTCCTAGTTAATACACCAAGAAGCCTAAAAAGTTTCTAGCTCTCACTCCAAATGTGCACTTAAGTAGGTTTAGCTTTAGCTGATAGTACTTCAATCTTTCAAAGCCATTTCCTAAATGACTTACATGGTCATTTTCATTTTTTTTAGTTGACTAGAATGTTATCAATATAAACCTCCATTGTTTTATTAATTAAATTATGAGAAATTCAATTCATCACTCTTTGGTAGATGGAGTTAGCATTTTTAAGGATAAAATGACATTACCAACCATTCATAAGTACCTACCACCCTATGACATCTAAAAGCATTTTTAAAAATATCTAATTTAGCAATAGACACTTGGTTATAACCAACAAAATAATTCTAAAATTTTAATATTTCATGATTAGTAATATCATTAATTAATATATTACTAGTTGGCATGATATAAATGGCTTTGGGAGTAGTAGTCAAATCATGAAAACCTATACAATAAGAATCATATTAGCTAACCATTTGACATATTTGGCCTTTTCCATGAATCTTTCTCTTTATAATCATTCTATCTCTTCTTTAATTTTTGCTACTATTTCCTTTGAAATTTTACTAAATTCTTGATGAATAAGTTTGAAGCCAATTTTGATTGGTAGGTGATGTTCCACAAGATTACGACTTAAACTAAGCATGTCTTTATAATCCATGTAAAGCAATCTTTGAAATCATGTAATAACTCTATTATTTTTACCTTTAACTTTAGATTTAGGCTATTGCTCATATAAGCTAACCAAGCTTAACTCCCTCAAGAGGATCTTGCATCTTTATTCTTATGTCCTTAAGCATAGATGGTTCTATCTTTAATTTTTCCCATTGTATTTCATTTGAATCTTCAGGAGGCTCTTCTTTAAAGATGGTTATCTCATCATCATAAACCTCTTCCTTTATGGTTCATAATGTTGCTTTCATAATGGTAGAAACAATAGTTGCCTTTTCCTTTAAGGTAAAGTTAGTCATCAACCTCTTCTAGGGTAACCTCCAAAATCAGCCACTTCTATAGCATGATCCCTATTGATTTTTTTATCATCATAGTCTTCTGGAATATACTTCTAGTGCCTATTGCTACTATTAAATTAGGATCTCCCCTTTTATTTTGACTTATAAGCTTGATAAACCTTAAATCAATATCATAACATACTACTTAAACTACATTTATATAGGTACCAAAAGGTTTATTATCTACCCAAATCATCTCCACATCATCTTCTTTTTAGAATAAAAGGAACTGGTGAAGTAAGGATGACGCACACCAATTAGGATAAAAATAATCCCTACCAAGAAGTGCTTTATAGCTAGTAGGTATGTCTATTATAAAGAAAGCAAATAAATATGCCTTTAGTCTTACTATGATCTTAATGAGTAAGACTTTGTAATTCTTAGTTAACTCTCTAGTAAAAATAGACATAAACATATTTGTTGAAATGAGATTATAACTATATTTTTCCAAGGCTCAAAGCATTCTTGTAAGTATTATATTTATGGCCAATCCATTATCAACAAGAATTCTAGAAATTTGCTTGCCATTAAGATGCACTTAAATATATAATAGTTTAATATGTTTTATTATCCTCTTTAATGATTTCTCCAACACCACCTATTTAAGGTCTCCTTTACCCTAGCCTGTATAATGACTCCACTCACCATAGTAGAAGTGAAGGTGTGTATATTCTTTTACTTAGAACCTTCTTCTTTCTCTTCTTATGCTTCTACTCCTTTTTCTTATATTTCTTTTATGAGCAGATAATAAAAGAAAAAGAATGGCACAACCAAAAGGAACGTACAATAAATGTTTCCTCCACATCCTCATTGCTCTTAATGAACTTTATGTCATCATTTCTTGACTTTGTACTAAATTTCACTTTTGGTGTAATGATTTTCTCCTGATTTCCCTTTATGTCGTTACCTCTTAAGTCATTTCCCTTTTGATCTCACCTACTACCTCAAGCTTCTTTAATTTTTTTTTGAATTCCCATAGATTATGCTTCATAAATAAGTTCTTCCTTTATAACCTCATCTTTTATATGCAAGTTAAGAAGTTGAGAAATTTCTTATGCCTAATAAGTTACTTTTTTCTACTTCAATTTAGTAGAATGATGAACATAGTTTAGCTCTTTTAGAACTTAAATTTTATTCCTCTATAACTTATAGAGTCAATAAACATTTGCTTTGATCTCCTTTTATAAACCTTAATAATTGTCTTCTTTCCTCCAAACTTTAATTTGAGCTCTCTCAACTAGTGTTCTAATCGTCTATTTCTTCCTTCCATTCCTTCATTAAAAGTTTTGGGCACCCACTTATGCTTATGAAAATGTTTAAGCTATAACTTCTCTTCCTTATCAATATTTCTTCCATTCAATATTTTTTTGAGGTCTACAATCATAACATTTACTAGTACCATTGGAGGAATAGGTTTAATTCTACCTATAAAGCTTATGGTCTTTTAATGAACTTCATGATTCCCTTATTAATAAGATCATATTTTTAAAACTTCAACATGCATATATTAGAAAAGTGTCATTTATAGGTATAAGTCTTCAAGCATAATTAAAATTTATAAATAAATGACATATAACTAATTAAATAAAAAATCCAAACTAAATCATAAAATGTAATATTGATATTTTGTACAATTTGTTGATACATACATATTTATTGATACATACATATTATCATTACACACATAAATTCTCAAAGAGGTTTACTTCCATTATGATAAGACATCCTAAGTCTAAATGCATTTTCAAAATTTTTATTACTTATTTTCTATAAAATAAATACATAAATTGTTAATAATCATGAAATTAAATATTAGACACATTATTCCATTAGGTAAAATGCATTACATAAGAAAATAGTATACTTGAAATTCAATGGTTAAAAATTTATTAGCAACTAGTCATTCCTAATCTTTAGAATTATCCCTTGAGGTATATTTTTCAAAGCATCTACCCTAGCTTTCCATGGTTTAACATACTTAAGGTATAAGCTTGACCTCTAATTTATCTATAAAGCACCCATATGCTCAATTGATGGAAAAAATTAAAAGGTACTCTTTGATTATAAGTAATAATGTAAAAACATATTAATGGTTATAAGAACACATTTACTTTAATAACAGCCCATAAATATTTACGATGGTCTTCTTTAATATATTTCTATGTATTACTTCTATAAGATAAATGTTAGAATCACATACTAATTTTCCTAAATGTCTTGACCAATATGATTAGTTTTTCTCCATAGCTTGATCCTTGTAGAATTTCATCTCAAGTTTCTCTCCAGGCTTAAGGCATGCAACTTTCTTATTTGAATTTTTTTCCTCAAACTTTATGCCTTACTTAAAATATTGAATTTATTTAAGGGAATTAATTAATTAATTAATTATAAAAGTACTTGGATATATGTAAAATCAATCATTAATTAAATATTAGCTAATAAGAACATTAAGCATCACTAGCTCCTTTACCTTCTTTTATAACATCATTATATGGAAGCTCTTTCTTATTTTCCTTAACACCTATTACATTAGGATCATCCAATACTTGTTTACCTTTACCAAAATATATATGACGTACAAGTTAATACCAAAATGCAATTTGATTATGAAAATAAAAACTAAACCTTATTTATAAAAGAAAGAACTAAAACCTCATTTATTCTTATGGCATTCTAAAGGATAGAAGTGAAACATTCTTATCCCTTTTCTAGATAAACATGCACGTCAAGCACAATCTTATAATCTTATAATATAATCATCATATTTTTATTAGTTCTTAAGATTCTCCCATCTCCATAGTGAGTTTGATGCTAATAGAATACGTCAACAAGCTTTTGATAAATTATGTAAATATCTAAGAGACAACAATCATGACTAAAATCATTTTCTTGGTACTCCTTTTCACCAAAGTGTAATAGTAGATTATAAAATGTAGCTTTACCTTCATATAAAATTTTTTTGTTAAACTTGTAAATAAAAGTAATTAATTTATACAATTAATACCCTCATGTTTATTGTATTCAATGGTAATTCATTAGTTTTTCATCTTAATTTTAATAAATTTCTTGTATTTTCATGTACCATTTGCATTTAGTATTCTTAACTTATTGTTTAATATTTTATTATATTTTACATGAATATGTGTATGCTTTTATTTAAAATGATTAATTATTATATTTTCATATTTTGATTATGTATATTATTGATTTTTATTCCATTATTATCACTCATAATTAGTTTTTAAGGTAAAAACTTTCACTCATTAAAGAGTGTCCAATTACTATAACATGCTCATAGGAGTTAAATAATAGAACAATCAAATGTATTTTCATATTTTGATTAGTAGATTCTTTAAGATTCCTAAGACATAAAAAAATTATGCAAATTAAAGTTGTAAAGCATGAGATATGATAAAAACAAGTGTGTAGATTTTGCTCTAGAAAGCTACATAAGTCATGGCCATTCTATATAAGTTATGTAGCATTTTGGAACTGGAAAACATGATAATTTCATATCCTCAACACTTTCCATAACTTTTATGGCTTTCATACAACTCATGGGAGCTTTCTACATAATTTTTATTTAATAAAATCTTCATAAAATGATGGAATTTGATAATATACAATGATGTAATTTTGATAATATAGAATTATATGATCATACACTTTCCATAACATTCTTCCTTCTTGATACAATTTGACACAGGTTCTTATTTTTGAAACCAAGTTAAATACATATGTTTCATTGCCTTATGAGTCATTTGGACATGCGGCACATCTAATTTACAGCTCATGTAAGCCCATGCTTGAAGTGAGTTTTTAACTTTATGCATCACATAGAGTTGATTTTCCAATTATATGTGTCACATATATTACTTTGTGTGATGCATATAGTTGAAAACTCTACTCTTTCCCATATTGCCAATTGACTATTAGCACATTACCCAATAGGTCTTATAAATACCCTTTGGGTATTGACTTTAGAGGGGACTGAACACATTTTAGTTCTAAGAATTAACACTCTTTGGAATTAAATCTAACCTAATTAAATGATTAATTAGACCCAATGATAAAATTAATCTCATTAAAATCCTAATCGCATTTTGAATTTGGAAGATAAACTTTACTAGCGTTAGTAAATCATTTTTCTCCTATTTCTCTTTGATTTTATTCAATTTCATGGCTTGATTTGTGATTTTGGTTAATATCCTAAATGTCACAATGCCATTTAAGACTTGTAAATATCTTAAATGGTCTGTAACAATCAAAGAATTGGCACGCATTTGCATTTTTAATTATGAAATTTGATTTTTTATCTGGTGAACACTATATGCATCACATATAATCCATTCAACATTTCATGCATCATACATACCACTTTGTATGATGCACATAGTCTAATTTTTATTATATATGACATATATTTAGCTTTACATTACGCATATATGGTTCGGTATTAACAAAAATCCAATATTTTTTACTTAATTTTGCTTTGATTTTCAATTTCTTTGGCATTTCTAATGGCATTTGCATTCCCAAAGTGATCCAAGTGAGTTAGACAAGTCATAAACCATTGCAATTTATTTAATTTTGGCCTCAAAATTAATTTATGAGAGTTAAATGTTATTTTTGACTTAATTGGTTTGCAATTAACATGATTGAGATCAAATTGAGTGTTGAATACATGCTTTAATTGATGCTAAGGATATTAAAGTCTCTAAATTTTGATTTTCATGATCAATCTAGTTGATTTTACTATTAAATCAATTCAATTTTCCTTTATTGTTCAATTAAATGCTATTTTAATTGATTTTATGTTTATTGCAATTGCAAACCTTAATTAGATGTTGATTTAATTCTAAGTGATATTGCAAATGATCTTAAAATCTTCCAATTATGGTAGGATTGATTTTTACCAAAAATTGATTATTTCCATAATTTGACTTGTGTTTATTTCCTTATTTGCACAAATGTTGCTAACACATTTTAGGGATTTGATCCTTGATTCATGTCTCCATATGGCAAACAATTGGTCAAAATATCCCAATATTCCTTTTATTGCTTGATTTCCTTTTATGTGCAATTTCCATTTTCATGCATTTTAGCCCATGCTGCCCAAAGCTATTTTCCCAAGTAGAGGAGATGTTACTACACATCTTGGATTTTGTATCACTGAAGATCTTTTGTAATAAAATAGGCTCCTATTTTACTAGTTTTCACTCAAGATGTATGTTTTAAGTTTATTCCCTTATGTATCCCCCTATCTCTCTCAATCTCTTCCACTAGCCACTTTTAATTTTTATTTATATAGATGTGTTTTATTATTATATTTGCTATAATATATGTTAAGTCATGCCATTATGCCATGCCATATGCTATGTCATTATGCCATATCGCACATACACACTATGTCGTTATATCATATCATGCACATGCCATATCATTATGTCATATCATACATATATCATGTCATACCTATATCATACTATCATTTTACCATGTCATGCCTATGCCATATCATTCTATATGTCATACACATGTTATGCCTCATCCACCATGATTGCCATATTAAGATATCATGTCATACTTGTTATGTCATGATGCCATACCCTATTTGCAATATCACATGTGCTATGTTATGATTATTATTATAATAACATGTCACACTGCATGCTTATTTCATGATTATTTGCAAACCTACCTAGGATAATAAACCTAACTAGAATGGTAAAATCGAATTTAGAAACTTTGAGAAAATAGAACTTCACCACCCAAACCCATCTTTGAAGGGTTTAACTTAACACTCATTCTATGAGTCAATTGTACCAAATATGGAACCATCTAATAGTGACTCCATTTTATGACTCTTTTAAGTTTGTCTCATTCCTCGAGGTTGCCCCTCAAGAAGATTGCACTTTCACTCCAAGCAGGCCCCAATACCATCTGTTGCAAGCCTTGCTCTAGGTCATGATAAAAGCCCCGCCCACAAATATGTTCATAAGGTAAATCTAAGAAAACATAATTAATATAAATAATAGAGAAATGCATACCTATATCAAGATTAAAAGTAAGGATGTTCATAAAAGAAGTAAAACTTATAATATTATAGTGCTTGATAAGTAATTCAGGAGTAGATAGAGCATCTTCTAAAGTAGCTAAGAAAATATTTATTAGTTAAATCATTTTAAATAATTTCAAAAATATCGTAACACGACTATAAGAGAAATGTCAATTTAGAAAGAATTCATGCATTAACAATACAATTTGAATTAACATTCTTGATGCTATGAACATTACAATTTGTTTTGTTATTACTCTTGCTTTCTCTTACATTATTCAACATCATTCAAAGGTAACTCTACAATTAAAAAATATAAATTAGTAAATGAAATGTAATAATAAGAGACATTTTAAAAAATACATATACAAAGCAAAATGTTAAATTACTTTATCATTATAAACCATTTTCTTCATTTTAACTTGTAAATTAATAAATATTGGTATGACATTAGTTTGCAACCAATTGTTTTCATTCCTTACATTTATAATAAGAAGGAAACACACTCAAAACTAAATGATTCATCGTGTTAGTATGCTTTATTTAAACTATTCATATTGTTGCTCTCATCATCTTTTTCAAATGATACCTCAAATGTATCATAAAGTTGAGTCTTGATAATAACATTTTAACCCTTATTAATGCTATCAACAATATAAAATACTTGTAAGTCAAAGAGGATTTATGCTCATAAACTTATATTTATCTATCTTAGCGCCTCTTTCTTTATCATGTATATCAATCTATCTATGTTGAAATAATGCTTTGAAGTAACACCAAGCATTTTCCACCAATATAATATAACTCAATAATTTTAGTTAAGATCCTACCATAATCAACATATCTTGTTTCGACACTAATGTCACTACTGGCCATACCCTACAATTTTATGTTTTATGCTTCTTATCATAATCTTCTATTCAAAATTGATAACCACTCATACCATGTCCATTAAAACATGTAACATATTTAAATGAACCATAAAATAAAGATAATAATTCTTTCATTTTTTCATCATTATCTTGATCATGCATTTGTAAAACCTATATATAAATTATAACTTGATTACTTTAAATTGAATATAAGTTTTAGTAAAAATAATACTATTAGAAATTCAACCACTTTAATCTTGAACCAATTGATAATACATTTATCCTACTCATGTGAAACTTGTTTCATGCCCTTAGCATGAATTTAAGAATACTCTTTACATTATAACATCATAAAATTATAATAATTTCTTTGAATAAAAATAATAAAAGGAATCTTAAAGAAATATTAACTCACTTGATAAAAGGTTGAACTTCATCATAATTCTTTAAAACATAACCATAAGCTTGTTCCCATTCATCACATGTCACATCCTCATTTTTAGCACAAAAATTATTAATGTTTTGTTTACGGAAATTATACTCTATACGATCGAAAATAGGGTGATGATGTGAAATTTCGGAAAAAAATGTATATTTCAAGGTAAAAATTATAAATATTATGATAATGTTAGGAAATATCTAATGCGATTAAGAAATGATGATAAGATGATAGTAGACTAAGTCGAATGCAAAAAATAAGCTCGAACGTGTAAAATTGGATCGGGTGATAAATGCACGTATATCAAGGCAAAAATAGTTACGTATGCTTGGAAATGCATGCAATTGAGGAAATAAGATAAATTATGATTTTATTTGGAGTATATATAATTTATGAATTAAGTATGATTAAGAATCATATAAATGATTTATACAAGTGAAAAATGTACGTATAATATATGCGCATGAAAATAATTGTGAATTAGTAAAAACATGGAATATTAAATAGGTGAATTGACATATTTATGTCTAAGATGATTTATATAAAATAAGATTTGAGAATATAAAATAGAAAGTCAAATTAAGTGGAAATTGAATTATGATGTCATAAATGACAATTATGATGTAAGCAAATAAGCTGAATTATGATTTTTGTTTTATTAAGAATAATTATTTAAGGAGTGATTATATAATTATGAAGGTGAAATATTCTATGAAAATATTAGAAAAGTTAAATTAGTAATTTTTATTAATGACATCATGATGATGTCATAAATGAATTATGGAATTATTAGAGTAAAGAAATTAGTATTAATAAAAGGATAAGAAATAATAATAAAGTAATGTTTTAGACATGTGGTGATTGGAATATTATATAATTTAATTTAATATGAATTAAAGTAGTGATGTGGAAGTTGAAATGGATTAATGAGATGGAAATTAGGATTTAATTAAATCAAATAGTTTTTTTTTATTTATTTAAGAAAAATGATATAATATGAATTATTGAAAGTTGGAAAAGATATTTGAATAAATAAATTAATGTATGGGTAATTGAAAAAGGTGGTATGAGTATAAGAAAAAGTGTATGGGGAAGTGGTATAGTGGATGGAGAGATAAGGTGATTTAAATAATTAAAATAATAAAAGAATGATGATTTGGAGGGCAATTTTTGATGGCATACGAAAATAGAAGATTGTAAGGGAGTAGACATACGTATTTTAAGGAAATAAGGAAGGAGAATACGTATATATTAGGTATTTTCTTTTTAAAAGGGTATAATGGAGGGTTTTAAGGGTGTAGGAGCTTATGATGCACATGCCCTACCCTTAATTTGGTATGCTACATTTTATCCCCATTTTACTATCAAAATACTTTATTTTTCTTTCTTTTCTCTTGAAGGCTGAACACTCCCTTTTGCTCCTCACTTCTTACCTTCATTCTTATCATTTTCTTCATGGTTCTTCTTTATTTCTTTAGGAAACCGAAACAACATCTCATCTTACTTTCATTTTCATTTGAAATCTTATGGAAAATACAAGTCTTATACGTCTTAAAGATGATGGAGTCAAGTTTTTTCTATTTCTTGTTGATTCATTATGAAGCCGTACCATTTTTATTCAAGGAAGTCAAGAAAACGCAACTTACGAGCTTCTTCTTCTTCGGAATTTTCAAGTTTATGTCGATTTGGAGTGAGATCTTTCTTATGAGGCCAAAAAGACCTCATTTTTGCCATGATATGTTGAAAGCCGAAACCCCCCTTCTTGTTATTCTTTATAGTGTAAGTAAAAATCATTTGAAACTTGAGTTTTCTTACTAAATCGAACCATCTTTGATGTTTAATCATATTTTCTTTGATGGATAATGTGTCTAAGGTACATGCATGAAGGTTTATGATGGAAATGAGTTGATGGAGAAAGGATCCTTATGGATCATGGAAAAACGCAAAGAAGGGACCTTAGTTTTGTTCATTCTAGCTATTATATTCAAAGGTGAGATAGATTAGCTATAGAT
>CANYBF011986067.1:0-17606 GCA_948192965.1 Dalechampia spathulata
TATGCTTTTGGATTTCTTATACGAGCATTAGCAGGTTAGCTTCCCTTGTGGTATAGTCGTTGTTTGCCTGAGACGGGTGGGCGACGGTTATGCTACGGGAGCTTGTCGTATCCTCGTGAGTTGGGGTCGGGGGTGTGACACATACAGCCTAACACATGGCACACAGCCCCATACACATGGCAATCTCTACCCAACCAGACATCCATATTGCATCTCACAATAAGAATGCCCGATCAACGATCATACCATGCACTTGCCCTCAATTTGGTGCGTCTCACACTCTTCGCCCGTGCGGAGGGCATCTCACCCCGTATTATCAATTAATACTGACACCTCTCGCACCAGTAGGAGCATCTCACCCCCTAATTGATAGATACCGGTACCTCTCGTACCGCGACACAGTATATATCATCACGTCGCCACCCTTATATCATCCCCTCACCATGCCATGCTATGTCATCATACAATATGCATGAACAAGCCACATATAACAATCCTACAAGGCAAACATCCAATAATCACAAGGCACGTTCCTTCTCGGAACTCACAGCCACACATACGTTCCTTCTCGGAACCACAATCTCAATCGCAAGCATCACATGCAAGAAAAAACATAATCACAGGGAATTCAATCCCCAAGCATCAGTTCCAGGCTTACAGAGCCACAGAACCACAAGAAAAGCACATAGGCATCCAAACCCAACACATACACCTCAGAAAACCATAGCACTAACATGAAGGAAAGGACTATCTCTAGCCCGTGATCTTGTCGCTAACCCGCTCTAGTCTTAACTTCAAGCTCTCGCCCTATCTCGGCGCTTAGGAACTCCCCTCCGGTGTGTTTTTAGGGTTTAGGGACGTTTTAGGAGAAAGAACAGATGAAAACCCTTATGTTTTCAGCTGTTAAAAAGCCCAACTTAAGTCGCGTACGCCCATACCGATCTTGGTACGCCCGTACGGAACTAAAAACCCTGATAAACCCAACTCCTGCGAGTTGCGGTACGGCCGTACCACCCCTTTGGTATGCCCGTACGACCACCACTCACCTGACAAACCTAATTTCCTGCGAGCAACCGTACGACCGTACAACCCTTTGGTACGCCCGTACGTCCTCCAGGAGCCCTACCCTCCTCAGCTGCCCTGTTCGGTACGCCCGTACGAAGCCCCCGTACGCCCGTACCACTCTCCCAACTTCTCTTCTCCCACTCAAACGCACTCCCCAGCCACCTGAAATCCCTCCTACACAACCCAAACATGCATGTCATCCTGCATACACCCAACACAGATACAAATACACAATACATACGTCATCACGACATACATACAAGCATACATACACTGCACATATGCAAGCAATCGTATCAAAACATGTATACATACACGTATACATTCAATCTCGCATACACAACAATACCAAAACTCCTAGGGGGTCAAACGCGAATGTAACAATTACAATAATACACAAAGAGCAAATGTAGAAACAAGCTTGAAACATACTTGTAACATGTGAGAATAGCTCAAGAATGAAAGCTCTGCAAGTTTATTTTCGTTAGCAAAGAAAGTATGAAAGTTGTATCTAAGAAACTAGCCGTTTCTCAGACTTTAAAACCTAATTTCTAAGACGCGTATGGCCGTACAGTATTTGTACGCCCATACGGATTCAAAACTAGCCATTGGAAAATGGGAGGGAGCTGTGGTACGGCCGTACCATCACTTGGTACGCCCGTACCAACCCAAGTTTCCTGACAAACAAATTTTCATGCGAGTTCGCGTACGCCCGTACCACACATTTGTACGCCCGTACCGAAGCAGGTTTACTGACAAACTAAATTCCTGCGAGTTGACGTACGGGCGTACCAACCAATGGTACCCCCGTACCAAAACCAATGAAACAATACACACTTGGTACGCCCAGCCGTCTGGTCGTACCACGCACTTACAACAGTTGGTACACCCGTACCAATAGTGGTACGCCCGTACCAAATACAAAAATACTTAAAAAATTACAAATAACTTAAATTGACTCACACATGATATAACACTCAAAACCTAGGGTCTAACAAATATGATCATAAAAAATTTGAAATGTTAATTAATTATAATTAATCATAATTTTATATTAATATATTTTATTTTAAAATAATTATTAAAAATAAAATATTTTATTTTTAGTATAATTACTCATAGATTTAATTAAGAAAATAAAAGATTTTTACTTTTAAGTATTAATTATGGATTGAAATAAGATATATTTTTACTCTTATTATTATTATGGAGAAATACCTAAATTTTTATCATTTGAAAAGTAACAAATATATAAAAGGATATGAAAATTGTACAAGTAAAATCTCAAATTTTAAATTAACAGATATGAAAAATAATTAAAGTTTATGTATGTTAATATAATTTTAGCTATCATATTTATTAATAATCATAAAATTTATTTATTTATTTATTAATAATGATAAAAAAAGTTATTATTTATTTATTTACTAATACTTATAAATAAAAAGAAAAGAAAATAAGTTTTTGTCATTATTAATAAATATAAATTTTGTTGAGTTTATTAGGATTGTTTAATTGATTTATGTGTATTAAGAAATAGAAATTGGGACTTGAAGTGAGAATGATGATTAATGATGTTATGGGCAGGAAGCGTGCGTGGGGAGCGGAGAAAAGTCTGTTTCAATATGACATTACCACTTTGGCCTTCAATCATTGTTAACAACGACACCCACTTCCGTTTTGTTCTTTTCTTCTATCTTCAAATCATGAATTTAATCCCTATTTTTTAAAATTTATTTTAAATATCATTTATACTATCAAAATTTATTTAAGAGATTTAATAGGTATTATTTATTTGATTCATCTAATGGGATGAGTGATGCATGAAAAAAGACAGTTATCAAATTGAATTGTTAAATATCAAACAAATCATCTATTTTGTTATATTATTGTTTACATTAAAAAAATTTATTTTTATAATCTAAAATTAATTAAGTGAATTAATTAATATTAATTTATTTTTAATTAATTAAATAGGTTAGATAGTAAATTTACGATGTTAATTGAGGAAAATGATTATTGACTTGGGAAAGAAGAGAATAAAAACTATAAATAACATGTGAGGATAATCAAGTACCAACAATCATCTATCAACAAAATCACTTTAATCAAATTTTTTTAAGCATTCTTAGATTAGACATTTTTTTGCTAAATTTTTAGTTCACATTATTTATTTACATTTTTACAATATCAATCTTTATTTTCAATATTTTTTCATACCTTTTTACAAATTATTTCATTTTATTCTAAAGACATTTTCTTATTCTTAAGCTTAGTTTTCCATAATAAGTAAATACAAGATCCATAATTTTTTTAATTAGGAGTCAGAAGGTTCAAATAGTTGGATAAAACTTAAATTCTTTATTATGTTCATAACATAAAAATCACATTAACAATTATAAATTTTGATTCTTTCATATATTATTGTGAATCTTATTTTATTCTATTTAAAAAATTGAGATATTTTATTCCATTGAAAAATAAAATTTAGAAGTTATTATTTGTTTTACTCAAAATTTCAACCATCTTGACTTGGTTCAGCTAATCTCAATCAAAATAATCAAATGATAAAAATAATTTTTTAAAATATATATTTAAAATTTAAATTTAAATTTTAAAAACAAAAAGTATGTTTGAAAAATGTTAAATGAAAGAACATCCAAATGATGGGATGGCATGATAACGAAATGCTTGATTCAATATAAAATATAAAAGATTTGATAGACATTAAGATAGATAAGCATGGGATATGGAAATGTATAATTTATGACATGATGTTGATTTGAATAAAGCAGTAAGTTCATGGTGAGTATTCATTTATTTGATTAATTTATATTATAAATTTAAATCAATTTTATAAATTCTAAATTAAATTTAAATTCATTAAAATAGAATAAATCAAAATCAAATAAATTAAAAATCAAATCTACAACAATTAAAATCAAATTAAATAAGTTAAAAATCAAATTCATAACAATTAAAATCGTTTAATTGATATAAAATGATGTCATTTTAAATACTAATATAAAATGATATTGTTTTATAATTCAATTTTTTAATTATTCAATATCTTTAACTAGATCATAAATTGAAAATAAAATATTTGTGATATTCAGGGCTGACGAAGGCGAGAAGTGGTGCGGATGTTAGAAAATATGGATAAGGAATAGCTCTCTTCTAAGCGAAGCCCAAAGAAAAGTGATCATAAGACTTTATAGGAATAGGGCTGTACAGTTGAATGATTTCGAGATTGTACGGGTATGAGACTATACAATCAAAAATAGTTTGAATGATTTTGAAATTATACAGGTATGAAACTATATAATTGAGAATAGTTTAAGTGATTAAGTAGGTAGTATTCATATAAATAAGATACACCTACCTTTTCAATATTCATTCTGTAAGAACATCATAATTAAGTATATTTGGCTTGAAGTAATTGTAGGATAATCGAAGAATAAAAGAAACTAAGATTTTTTGTTTTTATTAAATAAGGGTGGTGGTTTCATCTTTAATTGGGAATGTTTCGTTAGAATTCTTATGGTTTGAGCGGGAAGAGTTGTGATAGTATAATAAAGTATTGTTGTTAATTTTCCACGATGTAATTTTGTTATTACTATTATTATTCATTCATATATTATAAATATAGAAGGAGAAACGATCTGCTGAATATGCTCACCCCAAAGCCCAACCCATACACAAATAAACCCTTCAATTCTATTAAGGAAGCCACATTTTCAAATGTCCCGTGAAAAATACCCAATACTCAAATTAAATAATTAAAAATTATATCATAACATTTTTAAAATCTCATTAAAAAGATTTATTGCAAAAAAAAAACTGATATTTTTATATGAATCTTATTTTAATAAAGATTTTTTATTTTTTATTTTTTATTTTTATAATAAAAATATTAAAACATCTTAAAATCATAATAATAAATAAAAACTTAAAATTTTTTTATATTTTTAATACTTGAATTTATACCATTATCTTGATAATAATTTATATTTAAAATTTTTTTTCATTTTTTACTATTCAATAAATTTTATAAAGTCTCATTTTATTAATAAAATTTTTAAGTATTTATTATTTTTTATAAAAATATTTAAAAAATTAAAATTTATATCATAAAATTAAATAAAATTTTATTTCAAAAACTTATTGAAATGTATACTCCAAATACAATTTATATATTAATTTAAAAATTTTTTACTAATAAAATTATAATAAGAAGTAAATTTTTTTAATTACCATAATATGTAATCATACAATAATCAATAATTAGCATATATTAATATATTTTTTAAATTATTATTAAAAATAATGATTTAAATTTTTTTTAAAGTATGTATGTATACAAATAGTATAGAAAAGGAATACAATAGAAATATTAAAGAGATACAAGATAGATATTAAATGGATATAATAATATAAAATTTACATTTTTACAAGTTAAATTATAAGGAGTACATATATTTATAATATATTTTACGAATATAATGTAAAACATTATGTATATAAATAGTTTATAAAAAAGAATATAAAAAGTTTACGAGAGGGGTACAAAATGTTCATAGTAACTACATCGAAAAATTATAAAAAATAAAAAAATAATATATATAATCATTCAATCGTAAAATATCGTAAAATATCAAACATGAACATGTACATTCATATTATCTTAAATTATTAAAAATATAGAATTATAAAATAAATTATTCAATAACAATAAATCCAAATTATTACATCTTTATTGATTTATAAAAATATATTAAGAAAAAAAAAAGAAACATCACATAAAAGAACCAAGATTAATATCATTTTATATTTATAATAAAATCTTAACAAATATACCTTAATAATTTCTATTAGCAGCTTATTAAATAATAATCTAAAGATCAATCAATTATGTCCAAAAACTAAATACAAAAACATAAACTAAATAATAAAATAAAGCAATCAAAATCATATCATTTTCTCTTGTTCAATAACAATTACATCCAAATTGAAGAACTTCAACCAACTTAGATCACAAACAAACAACAATAACAAAATAAAAAATTCAACAAAAGTACATAAATTAAATAATAAATGAATACTCAGACTGTGTAAATGTATGATATGATAATGATTAATTTATAGATTAATATGAAGCATTCATCTAAAACTGTTAAAAATGAACAAAAATAAAAACTAAAATTGTACTCTATCGGTATACAAATTAATTATTATATCTTTGATTTATTATTTAATAATCTTGTTTGAATCTTAAAATCATTCAAAATTAACAAAATTTGAAGAATTTGAAGGACTTGGAAGTAAAAATGCAATAGATTACATTTTATATAAATAATATAAATTTATAATTAATGAAAAATAATAATAAAAATTCTATATTATTAAAGATTTGAAAAAAAAATTATGTAAACTGTTTATTTATTTTTCAAACTTATTAATAGTTATTTTTTGCAAATGCACAAATTTTTTGAAAATTGAATAATAATGATTTATTAATGAATTAATTTAAATTCAATATAGTTTTGTGAGGGTAGTACATTTTTATTATAAAAAAAAACTCAAAAACATTCGCTAAATAAAGTAGGAAAATATAAAAAAATAAAGAATTACAAAAATGATGATTTTTACATTTTAATAATATCATATAATTTTTAAATTTTTGTATTTACAATAAACCTATAATAAGTAAACTTAATTTATGTTAAACTTTTTAATATGATATTTCTGTAAAATTTTAAAAAACAATAAAATTATCTTCGTAATAATATTTTAAAAAATAATATTATATTTAATGAAAGAAGTAATCAAACAAATGAAAAACTCATCTTAAAAAAAAATCATACATGTCAAATAAAGATTGAACATAATAAAGAAAACAATAATATCGTATTTTTAGCCATGTTTAAAAAATAAAATCTTTGTTTTTTTGTTAAATTTAAAAGAATTTATACATTAAAATTCCATTCCATATATAAAGTTTATTTCACTTACGAATACAAATAAATTAAGTTAAGTTGAATTTTACCTTATTCAAGATTAATTCATTTATAATCGAGCTGAACTTGTCACACCCGGTCCATACCCAGGAGGACATGCTCCCGTAGCACAGACAGCGGCCCCCAGCAAAAGACCAATGCCTGCACCACAAGGGATACATCATGCAGACGTCGTATGGGGACACGTCCCTAAGCTTAATGGTGGTCGTGCGGCGGAAACAACGTGATGTGCAAACATCATCCCAGGATACTCATACATTCAAGCAATAACAATAACAGGCTATACTGTATTTCATATAAACAAAACCTGTTATACAATATGTAAGTGCGTACATTGAACCACCAAAAGCTATACAATCAATACAAAACTACTGCCACCCTAGCTACACAATCCAAAAGGAGCCGGAGTATGCCTCGAAAGTCCCGTACCAAGTTGAGATCAGTCCTTCTCAGCTGACGACCTCTAATCCTTCTCTGAACGCTCACCCGTGGGCTCGAAACCTACGTTCATCAAATGACAAACGCTGAGATAAACTCAGTGGTGCTAGGGACACATATAAATAGTGATACAATATATATAGCAATTCATCATATCAGAGCATTTCAATCCTAGCATCTGATGCAATGCAAATGCCAATGTTCCTAACATTCTCCCTCATCGTTCTTTCCCTCAATCACTCTTGTTTTCCTGTAATTGTGCACATTCCTTTCGCACACGCTGGATCCCGATAGGTACCGATACTCATCTCCTGCAGGAGGCCATTTAACTTTTGAGTGCTCTGCACTTGATACTCATCTCCCATCTCAGGAGGTTATATATATAATGATCCCTGAAGGAATCCCATTCATTATTGATCCAGTGTGGCCAGAGCTAAGCTCTGCCCTCATTTCTCATTTTCTTTACTCTCTTTCTTTCCTCATCAATCATCTCCATGCATGTCAGCATGTTCTATTCATTCATTCATTGTATACACGAAAGCTTGGACAATTTATCACATCATTAAGCATGGAAAACATTAATCCAAGCATCATAACAACAATCATACATATAGCACACCTCAATCTATGAAATACAAGATAAAAATACAAGCCTGGACTTGGTTCAAGTCTCCCGGCAATAAAAATAAGCCGATAGTGGCTAAACACATAAAACTAGCACTAACCTGGAAATCAAGTTACTTCTAGCTTAAGCCGGTGATCTTGTCTCTACTCGTGTCTAACTTCTGTCTCACGTTCTCGGATGCTAGGGACGTTTAAAATCACTAAGAGGGTGATTTGGTAGGGTTTAGGGGTGTTTAACTTAAGAAATAAGGAAGGAAACTTAAGGAAAAACTGTAGGTTTTAACCCTTAAAAGTCAATTAAAGGTCGCGTACGGCCGTACGGTTATTGGTACGCCTGTACCGACCTAAAACTTCTGACAAACCCAATTTCCTGCGAGCAACGGTACACCCGTACCCCATTTGGTACGCCCGTACGTACTCGAGGTTACTGACAAACTAAAATTCCTACGAGCTCACGTCCGGCCGTACCACCTTCTGGTACGCCCGTACGCCCTCCAGGACCTAAACTCCCTGTATTCCCCTATCTCGTACGACCGTACGCCCAATTCGTACGCCCGTACCACTCTTTAAAATCCCATAACATGCCTTTTGGCAAGCCTAACTCATCCGTAACGATCCCAAACCCCCTTGTACCTATCTCAATCAACCATAAGAAACCTATAACACTTCGTAACACATTCCTAGCCTCATATACTTGCCGTCCCTCATCCAACCGAGAAGACACGCTCCTCAATAAGGTGACGACACACAATCAAGCCACTAAATACGTATAGAACAATGTATATAAGTATAATCACAAAACCATCATCATACATTCATACACAGCTCATATCCATAAAGCAATCCTACCATTCATCTACACAGACGTACACATACATGCACAACTCCTAGGGTCTCTAACGTGGGTGTAACAACTCTCCCCTCCTAAAAAGAAATTTCATCCCCGAAATTCCTACTAACTTACTCGTAAAAAGGTGGGGATACTGCTCTCTCATCGTAGCCTCTCGTTCCCACGTAGCATCCTTCTTGGTATGATGATTCCATAACACTTTGACCAACGGTATCTGCTTATTCCGCAACTATTTGGTCTCTCGGGCTAGAATCTGCACTGGCTCCTCGCTGTAAGTCAAATCTGGCTGTATTTCTATAGCCTCAACTGAAATGACGTGTGAAGGATCTGATCTGTACCTCCTCAACATCGCTACATGAAACACATTGTGGATCTGATCCAACTCAGGTGGCAATGCTAACCGATAAGCTAATGGTCCAATCCGTTCAAGAATCTCATAGGGACCAATGAATCTCGGGCTTAGCTTACCCTTCTGACCAAGTCGCATAATTTTCTTCCACGGAGACACCTTAAGAAATACCTTATCTCCGACACTGTACTCTAAATCCCGTCGTTTCAGATCTACATATGACTTACTGCGATCGGATGCAGCTTTCAATCGACTCTTAATCAAATGTACCTGATCCTCTGCCTGTTGCACTAACTCGGGACCTATTAATCTCCGTTCACCTACTTCATCCTAATGTAATGGCGTACGACATCGACGTCCATATAATGCCTCGTACGATGCCATCTGAATACTAGTTTGATAACTGTTGTTGTAGGCAAACTCTATCAACGGAATATAGCGATCCCAACTGCCTTCCCATTCCATTACACAGGCGCGTAACATATCCTCTAGAATCTGTATTACACGCTCCGACTGTCTGTTAGTCTGGGGATGAAAAGCTATACTAAACTAAACTCTAGTACCTAAAGCTTGTTGAAAAGTACCCCAAAAACGCGATGTGAACCTCGGATCTCTGTCAGATACAATTGAAGATGGAACTCCGTGCAATCGGACAATCTCGGCTATATACAAACTAGCCAACCGCTCTAAACTATAGTCCATGCGTACAGGTAAGAAATGAGTTGTCTTCATCAATCTATCCACTATTACCCATACTGAATCATGTCTAGCCTGTGTCATTGGTAGCCCTGTGACGAAATCCATCGTAATATGGTCCCACTTCCATTCTGGAAGCTGCAACGGACTCAACAATCCCGCGAGTACCTGATGTTCTGCCTTGATACGCTGACATATCAGACACTTAGCAATAAAACCTGCTATCTCTATTTTCATACCTACCCACCAGTAATATTGCCGTAAATCTCTGTACATCTTGGTACCTCCTGGATGATAAGCATATGTAGATGCGTGAGCCTCTTCTAAAATCTGTCGTTTCAGTTCCCCGTCTGCTGGAATGTATAAACGCATTCCATGTCTCAGATTCCCGTCTTCATCCACCCTAAACAGAGTAGTCTTACCAGCCTGTACTTTCTGCAATTACTTCTGATACTCCTCGTCATTCACTGCACTCTGTCGAATCTGTTCTGTCAGTACTGGTTTAACCTGCAGGTGTAACTGAGCTAGAAGACCTTCAGGTTGCACTGTCAATGTCCCATGTAATTGTCGCATTTCCGATACCAACATAAAAGAGGACTATCTCAATCCTGCAAATAACTTATGACTTAAGGCATCGGCAACCAAATTAGCCTTGCCCAGGTGATAGTCAATGATGTAATCGTAATCCTTAATCAGTTCTAACCACCGTCGTTGCCTCAAATTCAATTCCTTCTGTGTACCCAAATATTTGAGACTCTTGTGATTTGTGTACATGTAACACAATTCCCCATACAAGTAATGTTGCCAAATCTTCAGCGTAAACACTGTAGCTGCTAACTCCAAATCATGCGTCGGATAATTCTTTTCGTGCGGTTTCAACTATCATGACACGTATGCTATCACTTTCCTATCCTGCATCAATACACAACCTAAACCATTAAGTGAAGCATCGCTATAAACAATAAAAGTTCTCCCCGGCGTAGGTAACGTCAACACCGGAGCTCGTGTCAAACAGTCTTTCAATCGGTTGAAACTCTGCTGGCATGTTTCAGACCAATGAAACAGAACATCCTTCCGAAGCAATGTCGTCAACGGTAAAGCAAGCATAGAAAATCCTTTCACAAACCAGCGATAATAACCAGCCAATCCCAGAAAACTGCGGATCTCACTGATATTTCGCGGTATCGGCCAACTCAAAACTGCTTCGATCTTACTAGGGTCAACTCGGATACCTTCTGCTGAAATCACATGCCCTAAAAACGCTACTTGTTCCAACCAAAAAGAACACTTAGATAGTTTACCATACAACTACTTTTCCCTTAGTCGCTGCAATACCAGTCTTAAATGCCTATCATACTCTTCACCTGATTTTGAATACACAAGAATATCATCGATGAACACCACTACAAATCGATCCAAATAATCTGTAAACACTGTGTTCATCAGAGCCATAAATGCTGCTGGTGCGTTAGTCAATCCAAACGATATTACTAAGAATTCGTAGTGCCCGTAACGCGTCCTAAATGCTGTTTTAGCCACACTGCCATCTTTAACTCGAAGCTGATGATACCCTGATCTCAAATCAATCTTTGAAAACACTGCAGCATCCTTTAACTGATCAAACAAATCATCAATGCACGGTAACGGATACCTGTTCTTAATGGTAACCTTGTTAAGCTGCCGGTAATCAACACACATCCCCATCATCCCATCTTTCTTCTTGACAAACAGTACTGGTGCACCCCAAGGTGAAATGCTCGGTCTAATGAAGCCCTTCTCTAGCAGTTCTTGCAACTGTACTTTTAGCTCCCTCAATTCCAATGGAGCCATTCTATACGGTGTCATAGAGATAGGTTCTGTACCTCGTATCACCTCTATCTCAAACTCAACCTCTTGTTCTGGCGGCAACTCTGGCAACTCTGCAGGAAATACATCTGGGAACTCACAAACTGTTGGGATGTCTACCAACTGAATCTCCTTCTGTCTAGTATCCGTCACATATGCTAGGTAAATTTCACAACCCTGTGCCATCAACCGCTGTGCTGCCACTGCCGAAACAAATCTTGCCATTACAGATGGCACATTTCCCTGTATCACTTTCGTCCCTTGTTCTGGATGCTGTAGGTTAACTGTCTTCTGATGACAATCCATCACTGCTCTGTACCATGCTAACCATTCCATACCCAAAATAACATCAAAATCCCTAAATGGCATCTCAACCAAGTCAGATGGATAATACGCACCATGTATATCTAAGGGACACTGTCTCAATACCCTATCCACTTTCACATTCTTCCCTAAGGGACTCGACACGACTATCTCATATCCTAATGCCTCACTAGCCCTCTTAAGTCCTCGAGCAAACTCTGTATTAATATACGAATGTGAAGAACCCGGATCAAATAATACTAATGCCTCATGATTAGAAATAAAAACATTACCGATCACCACATCAGAGGCATGCTGCTTATCTTACTGAACCAAATTGTATACTCTGGTAGGAACACCAACTGCTTGGTTCACCGATTCCTGGCTTGTTCCTCGACTCCCACTATCACGTCCTCCTCTACCTCTTTCCGCACTTTGGGAACCACCCGAACCCAACCTTACATTCAGGTTCTGCTGCTGATACGAACCACCCTCAGATACAGTGTGTATCGGGATGTTGTCGCGGGTAGGACACTCTCTAGCATAATGCCTAGCCTGGTCGCAACGATAACATAGATCGGACCCCATCCGACAAGCTCTGTGATGTGTCCGGCCACACGTGCGACATGGCAACAATCCAGATCCTGTACTGCTGCTGGCACTAGAATAAGTGGGTCTCCCACTCTGTATCCGTCGAGGTGTAGGCGGTCGTACTCCTACCAGTCATGGTGAAAAGGGACCTCTGAACCTCCCATTCTTCGGGGATCCCGATGAAGAACTCGGTTCTCGATACGGTCTTCTCATCACTTCCTGCCTCCTCTGTCCCTCTTGCAAAATCCGCTCCTGATTCAGTGCATTGGCCATCAAAGCCGAGAAATCATCATAGTTAAACCCATGAACCAATGCTCTAATCCGGAGATCCAAACCCTATTCAAACCTCTTACAACGCTCTCTCCCCAAAGTCAAGATGTTGGTGGCATAATAGGCTAACCTAGTAAACTCCCTCTTATATTCAGCCACCGTCATGTTCCCCTGTGTCAAATTAAGAAACTCGTGCAGTTTTTGATCTGTGTAGGCCGTCGGCACGTATTTCTGTCTAAACTCCCTCTGAAAATTGGCCCAGGTCAGTACTGGAGGATCAGCCATGCTCTGTGGAATGGTTTTCCATCATTCATATGCGTCTTCTTGCAGCAGGGAGATAGTATACTCGAATTTAGCTATTTCAGGACACTTTAACTGCCTTAGAACCCTCTGTATCTTCTCCAACCATGTCTCAGCCACATACGGATCAATAGTTCCCACAAAATCTGTAGCCCCATAAGCCCTCAATTTCTTAAAATCCAGCTTATATTCCTCTTTGGGCTCTGGTGGAGGTGGAGGCGGTGCTGGTGTTACTGGCAACATCTGTCCTTATGCCTTCATAAACTGAACAAACTGAGCAAAATGAGCTGCCATAGGATCAACTGCTGAGGCATCCACCCTGTCTGTTTGTGGTGCCCTCGCACTCGGCCCAGCCTGTTCCTCCTGACGAGGTTGTTTACCACTCACATTCCCTGTCTCAGATGAACCCTCTTGGGGATTAAAATTACCCCCTTCTTCTTCCCCCACTATAATAGCTCTGTCCGTCATAGTACCGAATCTGTAACATAATAAACAAAGCATCAACCTAACAGCCAGCAATGGTACGGACTAGCAACTCCTCAAGTGTAGCTTTCTAGACATTGGCAGTAATATGAACCACTAACTATGAAACCCCTCGAGCTAAACCTAGCTCTGATACCACTTTAACATGTCACACCCGGCCCATACCCAGAAGGACATGCTCCAGTAGCACAGACAGCGGCCCCCAGAAGAAGACCAGTGCCTGCACCACAAGGGATGCATCATGCAGACATCGTATAAGGACACGTCCCTAAGCTTAATGGTGGTCGTGCGGTGGAAACAACGTGATGTGCAAACATCATCCCAGGATACTCATACATTCAAGCAATAACAATAACAGGCCATACTGTAATACATCTATACAAAACCTGTTATACAATATGTAAGTGCGTACATTAAACCACCAAAAGCTATACAATCAATACAAAACTACTGCCATCCTAGCTACACAATCCAAAGAAGCTGGAGTATGCCTCAGAAGTCCCGTACCAAGTTGAGATCAGTCTGTCTCTGCTGATGACCTCTAATCCTTCTCTGATCGCTATCCCATGGGCTCGGAACCTACGTTCATCAAATGACAAATGCTGAGATAAACTCAGTGGTGCTAGGGACACATATAAACAGTGATACAATATATATAGCAATTCATCATATCAGGGCATTTCAATCCTAGCATCTGATGCAATGCAAATGCCAATGTTCCTAACATTCTCCCTCATCATTCTTTCCCTCAATCACTCTTGTTTTCCTGTAATTGTGCACATTCCTTTCGCACACGCTGGATCCCGATAGGTACCAGTACTCATCTCCCGCAGGAGGCTATTTAACTTTTGAGTGCTCTGTACTCGATACTCATCTCCCATCTCAGGAGGTTATATATATAATGATCCCCGAAGGAATCCCATTCATTATTGATCCAGTGTGCCCAGAGCTAAGCTCTGCCCTCATTTCTCATTTTCTTTACTCTCTTTCTTTCCTCATCAATCATCTCCATGCATGTCAACATGTTCTATTCATTCATTCATTGTATACACGAAAGCTTGGACAATTTATCACATCATTAAGCATGGAAAACATCAATCCAAGCATCACAACAATAATCATACATATAGCACACCTGAATCTATGAAATACAAGATAAAAATACAAGCCTGGACTTGGTTCAAGTCTCCCAGCAATAAAAATAAGCCGATAGTGGCTAAACACATAAAACTAGCACTAACCTGGAAATCAAGTTACTTCTAGCTTAAGCCGGTGATCTTGTCTCTACTCGTGTCTAACTTCTGTCTCACATTCTCGGATGCTAGGGACGTTTAAAATCACTAAGAGGGTGATTTGGTAGGGTTTAGGGGTGTTTAACTTAAGAAATAAGGAAGGAAACTTAAGGAAAAACCGTAGGTTTTAACCCTTAAAAGTCAATTAAAGGTCGCGTACGGCCGTACGGTTATTGGTACGCCCGTACCGACCTAAAACTTCTGACAAACCCAATTTCCTGCGAGTAACGGTACACCCATACCCCATTTGGTACGCCCGTACGTACTCGAGGTTACTGACAAACTAAAATTCCTACGAGCTCACGTTCGGCCGTACCACCTTCTGGTACGCCCGTACGCCCTCCAGGACCTAAACTCCCTGTATTCCCCTGTCTCGTATGACCGTACGCCGAATCTGTACGCCCGTACCACTCCCTAAAATCCCATAACATGCCTTTTTGCAAGCTTAACTCATCCATAACGATCCCAAACTCCCTTGTACCTATCTCAATCAACCATAAGAAACCTATAACACTTCGTAACACATTCCTAACCTCATATACTCGCCGTCCCTTATCCAACCAAGAAGACACGCTCCTCAATAAGGCGACGACACACAATCAAGCCACTAAATACGTATAGAACAATGTATATAAGTACAATCACAAAACCATCATCATACATTCATACACAATGCATATCCATAAAGCAATCCTACCATTCATCTACATAGACGTACACATACATGCACAACTCCTAGGGTCTCTAACGTGGGTGTAACAAAGGGACACGCCCAGCAGAGTAAAAATAGCATTGTACGCCCAGCAGGGAAATGTCAGCCTGGCATCAAATGGAAGAGGCAACCCAGCGCACTCTAACCCAGTAATCCCGGCAAAGATGCTCGGGGTGATAGTGATCTCACCCACAGGCAGATGAAAGGTATGAGTGGAATCCATCCACTACTCAATCATGGTAGTAATGACATATCTATTACTCCTCTGTTCTGCATTGATGAAGCAAGAAATGTACGGACCAAAATAGCTCTGGTCCACTCTGGCACGTATCTCCTGAGGTAACACAGGGTACCATTCACTGATTCCTCGAATACTGCCAGTCCCGACGACTGTTTACTCTCTCTGCAAATTACAGAATCCAGGTTAGTTTTAGACTAACTTACAGAATGGATACAAAGGCTCTGAGCTTCTCCTCTCTACCCTAAATGCCCTTATTCATGCCTAAAATGCATAATCTCATGAAAAACGGTCAAAAAATGCATATTTTGGCCCATTTTTCACTGCCATGTGCGCCACACATGAGCCATGTGTGCCACACATGCCAAAACCTACTCTAGAAACGTCATTTTTCACAAAACCGACATGGTAACCACTCTCCTACCTAAGCCTAACATCTGCTTAACATAAAATTCTAGCCAAACACGAGCCTAAATGCATCAAAACAAGCCTAAACTTCAACTTTGAAAGAAATCAAAAGGCCAAAAAACTGAGACGAGTCACCAAAAACTCACCTTCTCGGGAGGAGCTCGGGACCGATGGGAGTCTATAGCAAAGGTCTCTGCAATTGGGCCACTAAAAGGAGCCCCAAAATAGCTATGACGAGTCGTGTGCTCTGTTAAAGAGTAGCTCGAGACAGATTCAGGTTCCCGGGGGGTCGATCGCACCCTAATTCCTACCATTTTCACTAAAACACTAAATTTCTGAATTGGGAGTTGAGAGAAAATTGTGTTTTGGGAGAGGAATGATGTGATTTTTGAGTTGGTGGCCTGGATATATAAAAATTCTAAAGGATGTGTGCCACACATTGGGGAATGTGCACCGCACATTGAAAATTTTGCTAACATGCGCCAGGCACTGTGCACCTCTGCTAATGTGTGCCACCCTCCCACTAAAATGTACATGAAGAATTAGGCCTATGGTGAAAATTTCAGAATTTTTCAAGGTTATTTGTCCCACCAAACTCAATTTTTCACGAGCTGTAGCGTGTGAAAAATCCAGAAATTCAGTTAGAATGCAGCAGACTGATACTCAAAAATTCAGGTATTTTTCCTGGACTATTTCAATACCAATTTCACTGATAAATTATTTTGCTATGTCTGGCAAAGACAGGAAATTGATCCAACAGACGATCAAAAGCAGTCAAGCCTTTGACTTTTGGTCAAGCAGTTGATCAGGCAGTGTTGCATTCCGACAGAGGGTCCCAAATGCAGGCTTTGGAGACAGACAACACTTATTGGATGGCATGAGAACAAGATCTGACGGTTGATCACCCAGACCCAGTAGAAGGTAACCTCAGGTTCCGCTGTAGAACCGCCCGATCCAGCAGAGATCATAGAGTCAAGCCCTTGACATTAAAACCTAACACATAGGCATTTGAATGCTTACTTCAGATGAATTACTTGCAGGGAAGCCATTGGTCTCGCAGTGACCACCGATCAACTCTGATTTGAGTAGCCTGAACGCCGGGCCCTCAGTGATAGAGCTGGGGTA
>CANYBF011986134.1:0-14789 GCA_948192965.1 Dalechampia spathulata
ATATATATATATTCAATTCTATCACCTTGAAAAATAACCTTATTATTGCAAAGTTTAGAAACATAGCATGCTTTAGGTTAATTTTTGATATTAATAAACCATAATTCAATTAAATGTATGTCTTTTTAGATTCTAGTATGAGTTGTGGTGTCTTAGTCATAATAAGGGTATGAGAAAGTCAAATTCTATTAAATTTAAATAGAATAAAGTGGTACAATCATACCAACTCTATGCACCCTTATACCAATGAGTCTTCTTAATTGATTTGATCTAGAATAAGATGTTGCAGTTGTGCCACCTCTTATACGATCATACAAGTTGGTATACTCTATTGGTACACATTCTTATACTAGCATATATGATTTACATTCTATATTTATTATAGTCTCTTAAATACCAATTTAATAGATAAAAATGCATTAAATGCATTAATGAAACCCTTTTGAGTTAAGAGAGAGTATTTCTACTTAAATATTTATAATTACTAGTAATCTCTTGTTTGAAGTTTATTAATTGTAAATCTCTCTTTAATTCATAAATTGCTTCTAGCTCTCCTTTTGAAATTTATTTTTTCACTTTAAGGTTATGGTGAGAGCTTGTATATTTGATTTTCTTGTGTAAAAGATACTATTTCTTGTAAAATTCATTTAATTATAAAGCTTCCATTGTGAGCTTTAGAAAAATACTAAGATTTAGCTCTTAGGTTGAAGAACCTTGTTGTAATTATTGAATTGATTAATGGAAACTCAAGTGGATTACTTGAGTAAGTGGATGTAGGTATTTGTTAATCAAACCACTATAAATTTTGTTGTGTTCTTCTTTTAACCTTTTTTTATAAGAATAACATTCTTATGGTTAAGATCAATGATAATAGATTGTCTAAAGAGTTAATCTACTCCCAATTGTCAATCTTTGATAGAAGCACTATCATTCATTGAGAAAAGAAATGGAAAAATATCTTAATAGTTATAATGTTCATTTTTGGAAGATTATTGAAGGTGGAATTCAAATTACCAAGCCTAAAAGTGATGAGCATGATAAGTATATTTTTTATAATTTTTCTAGTACTAGAGATATTTGGTCATCTTTGAAGTATATTTATGAAACTAACATTTTTTATCACTATGATAAAATTGTAAATTTTGAAAATGAAATAATTTCTCATGTTAATGATGAAAAGTAACCGGAAGAAAATATGGAGGAAAGTAATGAAAATTACTTCTTAAGCAATCAATATTTTGTGAGGTAACATCTAATCATTCGAACTCTTTTAATAATTATATTGAAAATGATCATGCATTATCTTATAATGAATTATTAGACATTATTAAAATCATGCATAAGAAACTTATGATTTATAAGAAGGAAAATAAAACCTTGAAAATGAATTTTAATTTATGAAAATTAACATTCATCTTTTAAAGAATAAAAATGAATTTTTAAAGAAAAATGATTTTTTAAAAATTTCTTCTATGAATGTTTTAGAAAATAATTTCATCATTTGCAAAACAGAAGTAAATTTTGAAATGCGCATAATGCATATTTTCAAAAGGAAAGAAAATTATTAGTGTCTTATGGGACAAGAAGACAGATTCTCATCTCATTCACAGTATCCTCTTTGGGGATGAAAAATCTATACGGTTCCCAACTATCTCATTGTTCTGATGATAAAAATAAATACATTATGCTCGTAACTCAAAATTAACGATCAGAAATTTCATGGTCAATGCATCTGTTCACTATCACAAACAAGACCACCATAAAATCAAAATGTCCACAACATTAGAAATTTAGGACTTAGAAAACTTTGTTAGGCCATGACGGTAGAAAGTAACTTACTAATTCCTCAACCAGTAACAGCTAAATGAGTACAATGAACTCCAAATTGTAAATCCCACCACTTACCAGAAAGAATGGGGCGAAAGAAAAACCTAGGGAAATGGAAAAGCAGTTTAAAAGGGAGGCACCATATGCAACAATGCCATGCAGGTGGAGTACCAGATGGGGAAAAAGGAAAAGAACACTTATCCAAGGATGCACTTTTCACAGAAGATTAAATTTCTATTTTTTTGGCAGAGATAAAACAGGCTAACAGTCATGCCACTTTTGCCAGTTATCAGATGCCATGAAGAGAAGTAAATGTGTCTAGGTCTTACAAACAAATGTAAATCAACTTGAACAACATTTAGAATCTTGGTAAACCCAAGTGATCTTAAAAACTGTCGAGCAAATAATTCAACTTTTCCCGTTGCAGGAGTGAACACTGCCATTACTCTGGTCTCTCTGCTTCAGGTTGTAATGATTTAAACCCCATATTCGAATTGTTCGGTCATCACTACCTGAAGCCAGCATGTGCAGATTTTCTGGATTCCAGCTCACACAGTTTACAGCTCCAGAATGGCCTGGCAGTGCAAGCAGTAATTCTCCACAGCCTCTATGCCATATGTACACCTGCAACAAGCTCCACTCCTTCATTGTCCATCCCAACTCACCATAACAACACAGACAATACTGCCTGATACTACACTACAGCTTTTAGGTATACGCATGCCATTCAGTTACATCATCGTCTACCTAGCATTTGAATATTCTACTGTGGAAATGAAGCGTCATCTGCATCAAATTTTAACATATCTAAGAAGACGCCCTGTATTGCGTCTTTCTTTTACATACAATCAGCAATTTTATCATATTTTAATGGCACATTTTAAGATGCAATATACCAACAGTAATTTCAACTTAGAGCTGTTGGAAAAACAATCAATGCAAATCTTCCCATGGAATCATTTAAACAAGGAAGAAAGTTCCTAATTAAATTCACCACAAAGGTAAAAAAATAAGTACCTGAGAATCCTCGCTACCACTTGCAATAAATGCCTGCTCAAATCCACCAAAGCAGGATCTGATTATAAATCGAGTACGAGTGTAGCCTTTATACTTGGACACCATTTTGGGACTGCCTTCTATGTTCCACAGATGGATTTCTTGATTTATAAGATTAACCAAAAGAAACTTATTGTCTTTTGATAGCGAAAATGAAGTGATCATTTCCTCCTCCATAATCAGCCTCTCAAATTTCACTTCCCTGTCAAGCAACAGTATTGAATTCTCTCTACACATGGTTATGATCTTCTTTCCATCATCAGTTATGGCCATGTCTGATATCCTTAATATCTTCTGCTCTTTCCAGCATTCGAGTTCTTTCCCTTCCAAATCCCACAAGCAGATACTCTTATCTGTCATGCCAGCAAATATCCCCCTTCCATCAGGAAACCATCCACAGGAAACGAAGCCAACACCAGCTTTTTCATAAACACGGATGCACTCCCCAGAGCTAACATCCCAGCGTCTGATAGCCTCCTCCTGTCCGCAGGTAAGGAGTTGGTTGTCATCAGGGCTCCATGAAACAGTTGATACAGGTTTTCGGTGACCCTTTAATGTATGCTTCAATGATACTAAACCATTGTCTTTGATCTATTACAGTCAAACAATGAAAATGAAATTAAAACTATATTTTCTACAAGAATAAAACTATCTATTAGATATTAATGCTCACGCATCCTCAGACATTAGAAAAAAATATCATAAAAAGAGAGGGAACATGCCCAGAAAATAATGTTAGATTTAGCTAATAACAGAAGCTGGATAGAACCCAATGGACTATTGCTTTCCACGTCATAAAAAGAAAACAGTAGTCCCTTGTGTTGTAAGGTCAAACAACTCATAATACCACACTCCTAACAAGAAAGTGATGAAAATTTCAAGTGAATGTTAAAGTAAAAGGGTCTCTGCAAGTTCTTTTATCCTTGAGTTTGACAACTTAATGCCTGTCTCATCTGCTCAACAGACAACTAGTAACCATCTTCGGCAGTCCAACACAAGGCACCATTTGTAAAACTTGAAACTCAACGTTCTGTAGAAATAACATGGGCCCTGACTTCAGAGTATCGAAGCTCAATCAAAACAGTGACAGGATGAGTGGTCTTGAAACCTTACCTTAGCCAAATGCAATTAGTTTATGCTAACTTACCCAATCCTTATCAATGTCATCATCAAGTTCCCATGCACTTCTCTAAGTTGCTGAAGCCTTACCTAAGTGCCCAAGCCAAGCGATGCCCAAGCCCTTCTCTCAGGCAACTCCTAGGCAGAGCAACTTTACTTGCCAGTCTCTAGATGCCATGAGGCAGGATGAGGCGCTCCATGCTAGTGCCTCACACCTCAGTTCTCCTTCTTTATAATCCCATTACAGTTCAAACTATCCTAATTTGGAAAAAAATAAAATAAAAAAAGGAAGGTGATTGAAAATAGGGAACTAGCAATATCATTTTTTTGGAAACTGAAAACTATACTTTTTTAGGAAAAGAATAAGAAAACTGGCGATACTTGGTTGGGATAAAAATAAATGAAGTTGATAGAATTTATCATTAATGGGAACCAAAAATTTCCAATGCAATTATAAAACTTAGATTAAAAGTCAAACACAAATGCAAAATTCAATTGGCCGCCATTTTATCAAGAATGCCTTGAGATTTACTAAATAGAGAGTTAGGATTTAGAAAGGAAAAAATGGTGCTCTTATTGTATAATGCATTAAACTTTTTTCACAAAGCATATTAATTGTCTAGACAACATAGCACGCCACTTTGCCTGTACAAGTGCTTAGCACCTCAAGCAATTTAAGACCTTACTTGGAAGAGCATCTAGTGCGTTAGACAACATTGAAATATATGCCCATAAACATTCCCCCCAATTTTTCCATGTTGGGTTAGGTTCTCCAGCACTTCCTATCAAGAACAGTTGGCCTGGATTAATTCACTTACCAAATACATAACACACTCCCATCACAAGCATATATAGGCATATAACTTCCAAGGCAAAAGATCTAACAGAAGTCTATAATTAAATGCCAGGCCAAACTCCAAGTATTTAATTGTGATTTCAAATAATTTCGGCCATTAGACTATTTGTATCCCTAATATAACATAAAATAATCTTGATAGCGTCGGGCCTTGATAACCATAGTGGCATAAAAGCGAGATTGAAGCTTATCTTGCATAAAAAACAAGAGGGCTATCATATAATCAAATCTATCGCACATATTTACTAAATATTTCCACACTATTTTTCATGTGGAATTACATTCTTTAACAATATCTTTAGTCATCTCCAATCTGACAGCATCCTCACAAAGTGAATAACTATAATTGTGCCTACGAACAGCCTTTCTTGAGATGGACAAGATATTATGGTCCTGGATCATTGCCTTAGATGAGATAGCTTCAGTGTCCACTGGAGGGAGCCCTACAAAACCTGAGTTGAATTTACGAGAAGACTCCTTGATCTTGAAGTCTAAAACCTCACTTATAATTTGCTGCTTTATTTTATTTCATAATATTGTCTCTATATATCGAGGAATAGAAGCTAACAAAATAGGAACCTCTACCAAGTCTAATAATATTAAAATAGGAAATCACAGTACAAATATATTTCCTAACTTCTTTTTCATAAGATAACTAATAGTAAGTCAGGAAATTCTACAAATAAGACACTAAACCTAAATAACAAAATAAACTTCTTATTGAAAATAAAATAGCAAAATATCAAATCTCTAATTAGGGAGAATATACTATAAATTTTTAACATTTACTGCCCTCTTGGAGATCACGCCTGTCCTCAAGTTTGAAGTTCAACCACGAGATCAGAAGGAAAACTGTCATTAGAACCTATATGAAACGTCACCACCTTCTTTAGGATATTTACAAACAAATTTAAAGTTTTCCTTATTGGTGACTTATCTTCAACTATAAATTATTTTATTTTCTCTCAGAAAATAAGCTCACTTTTCTTGGCTTGTTCATTGAACCTGTCACCCTTTTCTTTTTATAATTATGATCTGACTTCTTTGGCTTCTTTAGCTTTTGTCTTCAAAGTGACCTTTCTTACACCATGTCAAGTGCTTATACTTCCATTGACTTAGTTCTTGAAATTCTGGTGGTTGTTGCTTTGGTCGTTGTCATTCTAATCTTTGATTCCAGAAGTGCTGGTATTGGTTGCTTTTGTTGCCACCTTCTCAATCTTGGTTCCAACTACCATTGAGAAGCTTCAGTACTCCCTACAACTGACTAATATTGGCTACAAGTAGATTTCTATTTTCTTGCCACCTAGCCTCATTCTATTGAAATAGAATTTTATCATCTCTTGAAAGTTGGCTTGGTCACCCATGTTGGACTCTATTACAAAGTTGTTAAGGTCTTGAATCATTGTCATGGCCATAGATTGAGCGTTCATCAAAGGGAACCCTACTATAAACTTTGAGTTTGATTTACGAACTTTCATAATAATGTCTCCAATATATATAGAGAGAGAGAAAGAGAGGGGAATACAAGCTAACAAAATAAGAAACTCTATCAAATCTAATAATATTGAAATATGAAATCCTACAAATATATTTCCTAATTCCTCTTTAATAAGAAACTAACAATAACATAGGAAATAATATTATTATAAAACACTAAACCCAAATAAAAACACTATTTAAAAAAAACTTACTCCTAAAAAAAATAGGAAAACATCCAATCTCTTATTAGGAAGAATATAAAAGAAATCTATAACATTATCATCAAATCTACAAAATTACTGCTTATTGCTTTCACACCATAGCAAGGAAAGAGGGTAAATAGCCCATTAATTCATAATACTTGATGTTCACAAAAACAAAAACATATTTACAAATGATTGAAGATAGTTCACCCTCAATACACCATGAAATAGAAAGAATGACCGTCTATGATTAGCAAGGCATGAAAAAAAGGCACTTACCTCCCATATGATCGCTGATTGATCTTTGGAAGAGGAGGCCAAATACTTGCCACCATGTGAAAATTGCAAAAACCAAACTTCATCGTCATGTGCTTCAAGAATCTGTTCATAGGCGTACAAATTAAAAGTTACATGCTGACAATTATCGCATGACAAGTCAAAATTTGTTCTTTCCAACATTCATCGTCATGTGCTTCAAGAATCTGTTCATAGGCATACAAATTAAAAGTTACATGCTGACAATTATCGCATGACAAGTCAAAAATTTGTTCTTTGCAACACATGTGCAGCCTATTCATAGAAAGTTAATGGTTTGTGTAACTTGTAGTAAAGTGCATTAAAGTATTCATAATACTTTAACCAACACAGCCAATAAGGACTACAAGAACAATGTGAATGCTACAATATTAACCTCAAAAAAAAAAACTATCATAACCAAATCTTGAACAACACTTGTACCACGAAACAGCAATACTTCAAAGAAGAAACAATAGAAATAACTATTAATACCATTTTAAAAACTCAAAAGAATTTCTGCCATGAAACTGTAATGGAGAGTATACATCTACTTTAGTACCATTTCACTGTCAATAGATACCCCAAATTTACCAAAACTTCCTTTTTTGATTGACCAGCAATTAAGAATCTTAAACAGAGATACTTCTCCCACAATCTTGTGAAGTACACATTGAAAGGAATTGCAAATGCGAGAGGAAGTTATCTTAATAAGAAACCATATACCACCTTGAACTGTTAATCTTAGCTTTACTGAGTTGAAAAAGTGAAATTCGAAGAATTATTTGAGAAAATAAAGCAAAAAAATTATACTACTTTATTTTCTTCACATCCACTCTAGACACAAATTAATGATGATCACAGAGCAATGAGATGAGAATACAAACAGATGGGGAACATATAAGTCGTTGATAGAAAAGGATCAAAAACCCAACATAGAAGTTATTAATAGAAGAGGACCATAAACCCAGAAGATGCATAACCTGCATTGTTTGAGAAGGTATCTGGTTTCTTCCACATTGATGATCCGAGTACAATGACAGATCACTATCCAAAGTATTGTGGAAAACACAAGCATCACGTTGCACATCAAGAGCCTTCTCCACAAGATGCTCTAACCTTTTCTCAGGAATCATAACAGTAGGAGGTAGCAGTTTCTGCAATTTTTCTAGAATCTTCGACCTAGAATTTGCACCCTCAGAATCCTGAGAGAAAATGGAACACCGTGAAGGAGAGATGACACAAGCAGCAAGCTCATGAATGCGGTTCAAATTAATGCGAAGAGGCACTATTTCATTCCTTAGAGTATCTAGGGCAGTAACAACATTGTCCATTTTCAGAAGTTTAAGGAACTTCTGCTCTAATAGCAAGAAAGAAGCTAATTTAACCGTTGTTTCATCCAAAATGCCAATTTTATGCAATGTTGCAACACTCTCATCCCATTGTTCATCAATGACTTGCTGCATGAACAAACTAACTACAGGTGAGTGCAAGGGTATTCCTGATTCTTCTTCCAAAAGTGCTCCACTCTTGTCATAACCAAGTGAGTACAATGCCCTGGTGATGATTTTAACAAATTCCAGTCTTTTAATGACTCCTCTTGAACCAACAGTTTCTCCTTCCCCTTGGGAGGTAAGAGGCCTAGCCATCAAGTCTCCCAAAGAGCAAGTAACAGGTTTGGTAACAGATGAACGATCCAACAAGCTTTTAGATTCACCTACAGGCAGTTTAACACGTTTCAAAGGCGGCTCATTATCCTCTACAACTCCCATGAAATGTCCAACTCAGCCCATATATACACTACAAGTGAAACACGAGTCAACATTAGAGGAAAGGAAAAGATAAAGATCCTGTAAACATATTCTAAAAAAAAGTAAGAAAATGCAAAACTCATAAATGAAATGACAACAAGAGGAAAACAATTCACAAGATAAAAGCAACAATAGGAATCCCAAATTCTAAACATTTCTGCATCATTTCATCTCAGACATAAATATGAGAAAGAAAATTTGGCCAGCAATTTGAAGTGGGTTAGGTGGGGAAGATTAAGCTGAATAAATTGACGAGATGATGCATAAAAGAAATGCAAATTAATGCCAAGAAATGAACAATTAACAGTAACTTACAGCAACATTAAACAATAATATAAATTCATATACTAAATTTTATTTTTCAATTTTTCTTATTTAGTTCATAATTAGTTTCGACTAAAAATAACCAAACAGCTCAGATGGTTAAACAAATTAAATACTGATATCAATCTTATCAACATTTGAAAGAGTAAGAAAGCGAAAAAGTACAATCTGAGAGAAGCGGTCTCTTAAGTAAACAAGCACTGGATTTTAGCCATGAGATTATACTGATCAAAACAAAGATTGAAATCAGAAATGAACACAAAATAAATCAATTAATTAGTTAAATTAAAATTAAATTAAACGAAAGACTAAATGACAGAGTTAATGACAGAAAACAAGCAAGAAGATGAAGAACAAGAGATTATACCAGAGAACATTACCAAGGCAGCGATAGAGATAAAAGAGAACCCCCAAAATACTACTCTTCCTGTATCTCTCTCTATCTATCTGCTAACCCAACAATTTATATATTACACAGAAACAAAGGCAAAGGCAAGGCAACGGTGACGCTTTCCATCTCTCCATTTTGCCCCTCATCACTTGTCTTATATTACATCTACACCCATTTACTTTCCATATATACCCTCTTGCCTTATTATGAAGAAAATCAGTCAATAATGATTCCAATTTTTTTATTATTATGTAAACATATATATGTGTATATATTTTGAAGGGAACAGGAATTTAACATTTGTTATTAAAGAAGTTGGCAAATGCGTAGGGAGAGGGACATCTATCACAGATGAAGAAATCCCAACCCAAAAAGCACTTGCATCACCGAAAGTAATGTGATTGTCATTTGGAATACTTGTACTAATACCATAAGGTCCACGAGGATCTTTAAAATAATAATAATAATAATAATAATAATAATAATAATAATAATAATAATAATAATAATAATAATAATAATAATAATGATAATTGCACTGTTGTTTTATCAAGTCCTAATTGATATTCAGAATTAACAATATTAAATATAAACTACTTATATTAAAGATGAATCCGTTAAAAATTAAAATTGATTTGATCATACAAGTTGATTTTTAAATAAAATAGATGTCATTAAATTGTAATGAGACTGGATTAAGTTAAAAAATGACTGATATATTACTATTTCAAAATCAAATGAAACGTAGATGTATATAACACATTATTTTGAAATCAAATGAATTGTAGATATGTTCAATGCGTGTGCATATCATCCTCCTACATTTTGATGAGCACTTTATATTACATCGATATAAATAAATGAAAATTAGGCCTAAAAGATCCTTAGATTTTGGTTAGCGCCTCATGTCACCGACTAACGTGTCAACGTGTCGCTTCATATTTTCCATTATTAATCTTCTTTTATTTTTCCCTCTATTTAATACGGAAACGTATTGATCAAACTAGAAATAAGAGGGATGAGGTTTAGAATGTGATCATCTTGACGTGCGGTGAACGTATAACCTGCCTCAAATTTCCCAATTCGCGGTCAAATCCAGGATGGTAATTTGCATCCCAGGATTATAGTTCGGATATGTTAATGTTTAGTATACAATTAAGAGAAATTTATATTACTATATCCCTTTAAAAAGATATTTTAAAAATAGATTTTTTCTTACATTTATTTTTAATAATACCCATTCTATCTTTTTTAATTTTCTCTTTTAATACTTTCTTAATTTACCTTTTTATCATTATTTTCTTCTAATTAATCTCAATCAATTTATTTTTTTCTAATTTAAATATCATAACATTGATTTAGATTAAATGTCAATATATACACATACATCAAAAGTCTAAAATAATATTGACAATAATATAGATCCCAATTATATGCTTGTTATATTTTCAAAAAAAAATAATTCTGAAAAAATAAATATTAAATATACTTTTATTACATATACTTCACGTACTTTTAAGTATACTTGAATTGAAAGATATAAGTGAAACAAAATATAAATATTTTATGTATACTTTAAGTGTAAAATTATGTAATTATATAAATTTTAAGTGTACATAAAGTATCCATGTATATATGTTTAATATTAAACAACTAAAAATTCATACTTCTTACTTTAATTATGTATTTTTTAATATTTGTATTGTATATTATGTATATTTAATTATAGATTTATTTTGATTTAAAATTTGATGCAAGTACCCTCACTCTTATGGGTTTTAACATATTTTTACTACTTTTTCATCCAATTTCTCATATATTTCATGCATTTTCATAAACTGTTGCATTTAGCATAGTTTATTTAGTATTTTAATGTTTTTTTTGCATTTTATATGTTTGATTCCATTAATGATACGATTTTACATTAGCTTGATCATATCATTACATTTTATACATAATAATCCTTAATCATAGTCTTATCTCATTATATTTTATGTTTGAATATTTAGAATCATGCTATTATAGGTTTTGGTAACTCATTTTTATATTTTTCAAATATTTTAACTCAACCCAAGTTAAGTTGGTCTCGAAATGTTAAAAATCTCTATAGACTTACCTAACTCGGCTCGAGTTAGGCACTTTGCACCATTTTTAGATGAATTTTGGGTGTAAAATAAGGGCTTTTGGATGTAAAATGGAAGGCTATGATTAAAAGTATCATTCAAGTTTCTTTCAAACATTTTAAATACATCATTTTGATTATGTTTTAAGGGATTCATTCATCATTTTAATCCATCTACCATTTTCATTTCATTCCTGATTTTTCTTTCTTCTTTTAATCATTCTTCCTTTTCTTTTATTATTAGCTTAAGGTTTTGCTAAGGATTTTCTTAGCAATTTTCATTTCCTCTTCATTAATCTATAAAACTTCAAGAGAGATTCAAGGGGTTTAAAGATTGAGGATCAAGAATCAAAGGAGGGATGAAGATAAAGCTTATGTGGGTTTTATTGTTTTCTATTGCTTTCTTAATCTTAATAGAAATTGTATTTTTGTTAATACCTTTGAATCATGTATAGGTATGGATTATGAGTAAGAATATATTAGGGATTGGACGTTTGATTATGGATAAGTTTGGGTTTTTATCAATTAATGGTGATTTTAGATATATTATGATATTTATTGTTGATTTGTATCATAATGCTTAATGAATGTGGTTAAGATTGAGTTCACTTAATTACATTTCTTAAATGATTAATTGCATTAGAAGATGGATTAATTATTGAAATGTTTGATATCAATATAAGTGCGGATTACCTAGGAATAGAAATTTAACTTACGAGAATTAATTTTGGATAAAAGTGATTAATGCATTTTAATTAACCAATTAACATGATGAAAGTTAGCAATTAATTAATTTTACTAGGTTAGTTAGACCTTGGTAAAAGGCTAATCAATATTTTTACTACCCACCTTCTCACAAATATCATTTCATTTAATATTGATTATCATTAATTGACCATATGATATCCTATTTGAATATTCAATCCTAATAATTGAAATTGTTAAAGATATCCCTTTTTAGTTTTAATTGTTAATTTATCTTTTATTTAAAGCAATTTAACATAGTTGTAATCTTTATTTGAAAATCCACTTTTAAATCTTTAGCTAACACATAATTAATTGAAGCTAGTAGCCAACACACCAATTCTTATGGTACTGATATCTTTTATCCTACAATTACGATCCATATACTTACGGAGGCATATTTTGTAGGATAGTTGATTATAAATTTAAAACTTGTTATAGGTTAATTTTACTACCACAAAAATGCTTATCAAAATTTTACTAAGATAACTTAAAATACATCTATCTATTTAGAAATTAGTTGCATATGTCAATTAATCTAAAGAAATAAAAAAATACATCTAAATTTCATTAATGTGATCTAACTATAATGTTGTATACTTCATAGTTGATTTAATTTTAAGGTTATACAATTATCTAAAGAAAAAAAATATACATTAAATAAAATTTAAAATATGTTAAATATATATTATTTATATTAAATTACAATCAACATCACATTTGGATTTAATTTTTAAAACATCCAATACTCTATACCAATAAAAAATCATAGCGCAAATATATTTGAATCTTGCAAAATATACTAAATGTATATTGTTCACATTACAACTTCAATAGAAAAGTCAATTATTTAATCTAATAACTACTTTAATTTAGTTTGTTGTTAGTGTAAAAGTGTGATATAATTAAATGTTATGATATTAATAAGTTTTAAATTTAAGTTTCTTATTATGAACCTACGTCATCGCAAGAGTATGATTATGAATATAGTGCAAGGATATGTCACGTCTTTCCACTGTGTAACATGCTCCCGCAGCATGATTATTAATTCTTTATTCAAGGAAACTAATAATCATCCTACAAAGGATCTCTATCATTTAAGATTAAGTGCGGAATTTTTTTTAACAATCAAACAAATTACTAAATTCAAATCATTTAAACATTCCCAAGTTTTAACATACTATCGTCTCCTTATTTTAAATATTAACATTCACACATTAATATTTCACACGATTAAAGTTTGTCACAAACCGTTACCAACATTATAATATGTTCAATTATTTAAAATACTACCAAACATATTTTAATTACTACCATAGTATTTATTTATTAGTTGCATGATTATTGCAGAATTGAAATCTGATGAAAAACACACCAATTACCAATAACTTTATTATTTGTCTAGCTGCAGATGTTGCTAACGATGCTGCTCTCAGGCTTTGCTTATTCCTACGTTCATCAAATGATAAACGCTGAGTATAAAACTCAGTGGTGCTAGTATAGCATAAATATCAAATATCACAAAAATCATATATCAATATGTCCCATTTACGTTAATATATAATCCTATAATTTTAATAATGATAAATAATCATCGTATAAATAAATTCCCAAGACATCATTAAATATTGCAAACATAATATCATGATGTCATTATTTATATGCCATTATCATTAATAATCATTTCAGTACTATTCATAATTTTTATTACACCTATTTTAATATCTCATGCATATTTACTATGTCATCATAGTCATGTTCAAATCAAACTCACCTTAGTACGTTTTAAAATCATTATCTAAATCAATCATTTAATCTTTATTTAAATATCAATATCATTAAGCATTGCACGTCATTATATAATATCATCATTATTATTATAACATAACATATTAACATCATGTTTATATCATTATCATCAATTTGAATATTATCCTTAACGTATCATTTTAATAATAAACATGAATGTCATGGTATGTATATTGACCGTAAGTCATAGCAAACTATACTCATAGTTGTATAACTTAATACCATTTATTGTATCATCATCATTTATTCATGAATAATGCATTTTTATGAGAATGCATTAATGTTATGCATTCTCCCTCATATGTGTACTTAAAACATTTGGCCATTTCGTTTATATGGGCATGTACCGGGTCTTTCATATTCTAACTTACTTATGGTTCAACAAACCAGAACCCATTTCTCATTTATTGTCTTTCTCTTTTATTTTGTTGCTTTCCATATCATTTTCCTTTTTGTTTAATTCTTATAAGAAATATATCATATTCCCGGTATATCTTATTTAACATTTTTCTTATATTTATTAATTTTCCTCCTTTATTTCTCCATGCCTTGCTGTGTCATGTTCATGCTTAATGCATTATGTATATGACATGATAAATGAATAATTAATAACATGTCACATCCTGCATTATGTGTGTTGCTGTGCATGTATAAATTAATGTTATAATGAAATTTCTATGATAATGATGTGATGATGGTATAAAATAGTGAGTATGCTAAGTAGAAATGCATTTAAAGTTTGAAAAAGGGATAT
>CANYBF011987138.1:0-12627 GCA_948192965.1 Dalechampia spathulata
ATCATGGACTTCAATATATAGTTTAATACTCCAAGTAAAACAAGTTCATCCAAAACATTGTACTATATAATGAATAATGCCTTTATTAATGAAAAATGTATGGTACAAAAACACATGATGCTCTAAAGCATACACTAATAGAGGACTGACTCATTGGAGGCTTTGCCAGTGAGATTTTATATGGATTATTGATCTATATCTGTGAAATATATCTCACTCATATCAATAATGCAAGTATCCTTAAGACTTGAGATAATAAGGTTATCTTAATTATGGACTGCTATGTTTTGACTCTTATGCTTCATTCCTCCATAGGAGGCATTCATAACTTAGAGGTTGGATATAGTGTGAAGTAGTTGAAAGTATTTGTTTATTAATAAAGGATGCACCACCCCAGATTAAATGTTGGGGTTTTATCTTATTGATTAATATACTCTATTCAGGAATCTTTGGCCAGAGTAGAATGCCTATTGATGAATGAGTTTCATAAAGGCACTTTGGGAATAAAGGTTTTGGTACATGAAACATCAAATTCAGGGCATGGTCTAACACACTTGATTATGCATTTATTTGAATTAATCCATATTCAAACCTAAATGAGATAGTGGGTGGTGAAAGGAGTTTATTGCATGGAATTTGATATGGAAGGGTTATAGTAAAACTAATAACCTCTTAACATTTGGGTAGTCATGATGTATGACTAGACACTGCTCATGATTTACATATGATATTATTAAATGAAGTTTAATAATATGTTCATATGTTGCCAACATGTCAAGAACCCAAAAGGTCGCACAACCCAAAAGGTCACACATTAAAAGTAAGGGAATGATAATCATGAATGGATTTTGATGATGTAAATGTTTTATGGTTATAATATAACCTAGATTTTTCATATTTATTAGAAAGAGCATGATAAGAGCTTCAATTTGATACTAGGATCACTGAATTCTGATGAGTAGAACTCAAGATACAAGTGATTTAAGATGACATATTCTACATGCATGGTATATACAAGTTTTAACAGAATTAATTGACTTAATGGTCAAAATGTGAATGTCACATAACTTATTCATGCATGTGTTGACCTTGACTTTTCATTCGCTTGCAATTTCAGATTTCTGTCGGTTAGGCTCGGTATTAGTCCCTGTTACCGATCCTGATTATGCATATATGCCTTTGTGGCTTCCCCTAGGTGTTCTAGACATTTAGAGCGCATTACAGTTGACGGGCCCCACCATATCACTGGTGGGGCCCATCACCCTTGTTAACTTATTCTAGGTGTTCTGTGCATACAGAACACACTTTATTCTTGCCTATACAAGGCAGAGCACACAGAATGCAAAATATTGCATTTTGGGCACTTCGACACTATTTACCCAAAATAGTACACAAGTGGGGCCCACCACCTTTATCAGTTTTTTTGAGTTTTCTGTGCATACAGAGTACATCATGTGTTGCCTACACAAGGCATAATGCATGGCATGCCAAATGCCACATTTCGGGCACATAGCATTGTGGGCTCGAGTTAGGGCATCGGTGGGGCCCATTGCCTATTTTGGCCCATTTTAAGTGTTTTGTGCATACAGAGAACATTTCACTGATGCCCACATGAGGCACAACACTTGGCATGCTAAATGCTATATTTTGGCCAAATAGCATTATGGGCCTGAATAGGCCCATTAGTGGAACTCATCGTTCGAGGCTGAATTTGGCAAAACTCATAAGTGCAAAGTGACTCGGAATGTTATTTGCATCTTAGTTGATATATGACATGCATCCAGTTTTGCCTGTGCAAGCTGGCACATATAGGGCGAAATGCTATATGTGTAGCACATAGCACTATGCGCTACGCATATGGCTTAAAGAAGACGTTTGGTGGGGGCCACTTTTAAAACCAAATAGGATGCGAGCCACATCGTACAACATCTTAGAATGTCAAATAATGCATATTTGACATGTCACACGCATTACATTTTGCCCATACGAGGCAAAATACACATAGGGTGAATAGTGCAATGCGTGCACTATTTGAAAAGAAAAGACGTTTGCTAGAGAGCCTTCCCGGGACCAAATTCGGAGTATTTTTCATTGAACAATGCCTTAATTTGTCAAATGATGCATATTTAACATGCGACACGCGTTACGTTTCACCCACACAAGGTAAAATGCATGAATAGGGCACATTGCACTATACGCGCACTATGCAAGGAAAAAAGACGTTTGGTGGGGCCCACCTTCCGGACCAAATCTGGAAAACTTTTCTTTGAAAAATGTCCTAATATGTCAAATGACACTTATTTGACATACGACATGCATCCCGTTTTGCTCGTGTGAGGTGGTGCACACAGGGTCAAAATGCTATATGCTACGCATATAATACCATATACTACGCATGTAGCATTTAGAAGATGTTTGGTCAGGAGCCTTCTCGGAACCAAACCGGATGTTTGCCATATTACACAATGCCTTGGTATACAAAATGATGCTTATTGGGCATGGGGTGCACATCCCGATGCAACCATAGTGGGCCCTACATGATAGGTTAAGGGGTGATGTGCTGCGTCTATGGCACCATGTGCGTAGCATATGGGCTATGTGCTGCGCACATTACATGATGTGTGCCACACATTCTCTTAAAATTTTTCAAATCCGACATGAAAATTACAATTTTCCCACGCCTTAATTTGGCTCTATAAATATAGAGCTTGGGGTTTGAATCAGGGGTCCGAAATTTGCTCCATAAGCAACCTAAAATTTTGCCAAAATTAATTAAATACTTAATTAATTAAATTCTAGGGATTTAAAGACAAATTGGCTCTACTTAGGCTCCCTAAGCATGATTGGAGTGAAGATCAAGGAGGAAGACCTACTGCCAACAGGTAATTCTTCTATTTTTCTTCGTTATTTTTCAATTCTGCTACTATTTACGGGCCATATGTTGCACATATAGACCCATGTGCACCACATGTAGCTCATGTATGGCACATATGAGCCTATATGTTGCGCATACAGGCTCCAAATTTCAAAGAAAATGTTATTTTTCTCCCATTTTTCATCGATTTTTCACCCGATCTAACCATTTCAGTGATGTTTAAGGCCTTCTTATGCTTTGAATGTCCTAGATCTGCCATATACATGTCAGATCTAAAATAATTTTAACTTTAAAATTATTTTTCTTGAGTTGGATACAAATCCACCAAGCAAAACTTAGTTTCAGGCTTTGATCTTCCTAGATCGAGGTTGGATCTAGGGTTTTTGCTTAAAAATTCTTGATTTTTCCTCTGTTTTTCAACCCATGTGCACCACATATGCTTCCATATGCACCACACACAGCCTATGTATGGTGCGCATGGATCTCGAATTTCACAGAAAACACTGTTTTTCACCCGATCCGCTTCGGATCTGATTTTTCTAGCAACTCCAGAGGCTTGTCCATGTTTTTGGGGCTATGGATATATCAAATATTGCTCAGATCTAATTGATTTTAACCTTAAAATTAATTATTTAAATTAATTACCCAATTAATTATTTGAAATGCAAAATGGAGGCTGATTCGTGTTCAAAATGAGGTACTGTCTTGATTAAACTTGCTTATTTTGGTTTGTAGATCATTTCTGTACTAACAAATTTAATTTTCTTGTAGATTTACAAGCCATGTATGCCACACATCATGCCATGTGCGCTATACACAATCCATGTGTGGCGCACATCCTCTGGAAAATTTTTAGTATAACTATATTTTGAACCATATTTTGACGTATTTTGGTTTTTCCAGTGGTATTTGATGCTTTACAGTGGCTCAAATATTCTAGATCTATGATAAAATAATTACATTTAATTAATTTTGGCCTCAAAATTAATTTTCTATGATAAAAAGTCATTTTGACTCGTATAAATGCGATTTTTGAAAGGATTGAATTTTAATTGGTCGAGTGGCTATCTCCAATAATTTTTATGTGATGTTAGCCCTCCTATTTAATTTTCCATGATCAAATAAAAATAATTTTGCTAAAACTTATTTTTATGAAAATTAATTTTAATGATCCAAGTCGTGTTAATTCATATAATTATTGCTAAATAATTGCTGGATTTTGACTCTTGGTTCATGCTTTTATATGGCGTTGGACTAGTCAAATAAATCCTAAATTCATTTTCTACTAATGAATTTATTTTTTTATTTTGCATATTAATCATTCATGCATTTTCGGCTCGTGTCGCCCGAGGAAAAAATTCACCCGAGGAGGAGGGGACGTTACTTAACGTCCTAAAATATGTATGCGAGGATATTTATGTAATAGGATAGGATTATTATTGGCTTGTAATAATTATTCCCCCCTAATATCCCTTAATTTCCTCGATCCCTTTCACCGACCTCTATTATTTTTATTCGTGGATGGATTTATAGTTGCTTAAATATACATCATCATATCACATGACACATCACACACTATTATGCCATGCCATAACATATCGTATTTCGTATGCATATACGTATAAATACATAAATATGTAAATACATTAAATACATCAATATGCAAAACAATACGCGCAATTAATCAATATGTCATGCCATGACATTCCACATGCCATATTGCATGCCATGATATATACTATGTTGAATACACATTCACATACGTATCACTATGCCATGCCATACATATGCCATGTCATACATCATTACACATATCATGCATATGGTATGCCATTCAATATGCCATGTCATACATATGATATGTCATACATCATTTCACATGCCACGCGTATGGTATGTCTTCACTATGTCATGTCATACACATGATATGTCATACATCATTTCACATGCCACACATATGGTATGTCATTCACTATGCCATGTCATTCATATGCCATATCATATATCATTTCACATGTCATGCATATGATATGCCATCCTTCCCACATGCCATGCATATGTCATGTTATATGTCATCTCACATATCATGCATATGATATATCATTCATTTCACATGCCATGCATATGGTATGTCATCCATGCTATATGTCATGTCTTGCATCATCTCATATATCATGCATATGATATGCCATTTATTCCACATGCCATCCATATGCCATGTCATCCATCTCACATGTCATGTATATGCCATGCCATTCGCTTATATGCCATGCATACAACACACATTCTATAACACAAATATGACCCAAAACGCTAACCCCTTACGCTATATACATGCTATTTATCATGATTATATGTTTATGTATCATGCTACGTTGCCATATCCTGCATATGATATGTCATTCATGTTCATATGTCATGCATATGCCATGTTACTTTATCTCTATTCCGCATGCCATGCCATCTAAATGTCATGTACCATAACCATCTTTGAGCTTTTCTTATTGGCATCCTTAGCATACTTTAACAAATTAATTAGCTATGGAATAGAAGTTTATTCCTTATTCATTTAATAGTGAAGGATAAAATGTCCATAGCTATCAAGCAATAATTGCATAATAAGGTCTACAACAAATTTTACTTAAAGGGCAAGCCTTGAACCCTTACATCTTTTGATGTATCCATGCACCTTTATGCTATTTGATACAATAAATGCTCCCTAATAGATTTTGCATATGCTTCTCTGATAGCATTAGAGGAGTTTACAATAGGTTCGCATGGATAGGCTTGATCTAAACATGGGCTATTTATTCACCTTTCAAAACTAATTTGATTTTGTGAATAAAGCAAATGTAGTTGGATTAGTTCAACTTATGTTCAATAATACAAGGTAAGTAAACCTTTTGGAACATTAAAACTGAAGAAAAGGAAAAATAGTATGTTACTTAAAGCATCTTATCATTTTACCTCATATTATTTTATTTTAAACCAATAGCTCTTAACTGTCAATCGGAGAAAGTCGTGCTTTACTTTCCTTAGTGAGTCAGTATCCAATGATCATTAAATTCTAATCTTTAGTACGCCTAATAAACTAGAGCCTAATGTCAATAGGTAGAAACTTATATCAATCATATCGCTATATGACTATCAAATCATTAGATCATCAACTCTTGATGATTTATGTTATCTAATGATATAGTACCCTAAACCAACTTATAAGACATATTACTTTGAGTATTCTAAAAAAATAATAGATTTCAGTTAAATCCAATGCTTTTTTAAAAACTTGGCTATATCCTATATCAAAAAGGCTTAGGTATGTCTAACAACATAAATGAAATGAAGCTCTCCATCCTCATTCTTAAATTTGGAAGGCCTTAAATTTAATATTCTTTTCAAGGGATTCCTTTCCTTTCAAGTCTTCAAAGATATAAGGCCAATATGTGTATCTTGTGCACCATGCATTGTCCTTTATGTTCTTTGATTACCATTCTTGACCTGTCTGATACCTATAATGCATTGGTAGCTAACATTTCTTCCTGCAGTTCATATGCTACCTCCATGGTCTTCTTCATCAGGGACCCTCCAACTGCTGCATCAGTGGTCCCTTTAGTGGTTGTGTTGACCCATTATAGAATATCTAGAGCAACGATTCTCTTGGCAAGTTATGATGAGGACATTTCCTCTATAGCTCCTTGAATCTTTCCCATGTCTTATATAGAGACTTGTTGTCCATCTGCTGGAAATTGGTAATCTCCTTGATGATCTTTACAGTCTTTGCCAAGGGAAAGTATTTGGCCAGAAACACTTGCATAAACTGGTTTTGCCATATCTACTGGATTTTCCTATGCTCTTATGCCATATCTACTGGATTTTCCTACACAATTCATCCCTTACTAGCCCTCTAGTTTTCTCTTTCAAGCCTCGTTAGATCTTTACAAGCTTCTAACAAAGGTGATTGAGAGTTCTTGGTTCCTCTTCTACTCATACACCTACAAAACTCAAATAAAAATTAAAAATATAAAATGTTTAAATCAAACTTTACTCTCTTTATAATGACGTTAAACACATAAATCCATGGCAATGGCACCAAAAACTTGATCTTCCCTGAAATGACAATAGTTTTAATCACTACTTCACTACAAGTATACAGATGGTTGTAGTAAGATATCGAACCCACAAGGATTTACTACCTAGCCACCACTACTTGGATTTCTGGTCTATTTAAGCGACTATAATGGTTTGGATTTTAAAGTAAACAGTTGCAAAAGTGAATATATAAGGAATGGGGTAAGATCAACTATAATAAGGTAAAACAATGAAATGAAACATAGAATTTGAGATCATCATCGCCAAGCTAGGATAACAGTCATGTGCTTATCACTACCCAAGATATCCAACAGTATCAATCACCCTCTCTCGAGGAGAAACCAACTAAATTCCACTATAACCTTCAGAATTCCTTAGTCGCAATCAAGGTCCTCAAATTAGAGAAACTATTAGGCAATCATACAGGAGTTAGGAACATGTAGATCTCTCATACACATCTACCTAACCAGAATGAGTAAGCATTCTGTAATTCAACTCTCATTGCAACTATAGAGCATAAGAAATCATTTAGAAAGCTAGTCTCTAGAATTGAACATTTATCAATGAACAAGCATTCTACAATCCAACTCTCGTTGCAATCATAAAGTAGAGATTTCATTGCTAAAACCAATCTTTAAAATTAAACACCCATAGTAATGTTTCACAAGCACAATCAGTTATCCCAATAAGGGATTTCAAAAATCAAACCCTACTAAAGAGTACTTAGCCACTCATGGCTTAGGAAAAATACAATAGAAATGAAGAACAGAGGAGAACACAAAATTGCCCTCAAGAACAGGCTGCTAGCTCTGTAGATGATGGGTCTCCAAAACCATAGTTGCCACCTTCCTTTTATGCTTCTCATGGAGGTTTTCCCAACCTTATCTTTCATTGGTTTGTATCTCCTCCCCATATTATAGGTTCCATTGCTAATGAGATCTCTGTTAATGCTTTTTATTTTTGTTCCCTTCATGGATCCTATTCTTCCCATTGAGTTGACTGCAAGAGTTGTACTTTAAATGACTAACAATTGCAGGTCCACGATCGTGGAGTTAGAGTCCACGATCATGGAGTTAGAGTCCATGATCGTGCTTTTTCCAGTATCTTTTCTTTCTTAGCTGCCTTGACTTCACAATCATGGAAAGTTGAAGTCCATGATCATGGAAAGTTCCAGTAGTTTCCTTTTTCCTTGGCTCATCTTCCACAATCATGGCAATGAGCTCCATGATTGTGGAGTGCCTTGTCCATGTACAAAACTCCTTGTTTCTTCTTATTTTCTGTCTTAAGGCTACACATTTAACACACACATCAAATTCTGATAAAAACACAATAACCAAAGTAAAATATAATAAGATTGATGCATATTCATAACCTAAAAACACCTAAAATCTAATGCATGATGGCACATATCATTCAATAAGATAAGATACTGAAATAAAGTTTTTATGTAACTTGGAACAAAATAGCAATTACTGAGTTCTAGTTTTAAACCATAAGCTAAGTGCAAAATATAGGTTCTTACTTCTAATGCAGTAACTTATGCTCCATTAGCAACCCTGATATCTACATCGTTCCTACTTAGCCTCCTCTTACTGACCAACCCTTGCAAATTATAACAAATATGAGATGCACAGCCAGTATTTTATACCCAACTCTTGTTATTAGAAATAACATTAGAGTTAACCTCAATCAGAAAAATACTTGAAGAAGATGCACGGTTCTTCTTTAGTAGCTTAAGGTATTTCTTGCAGTTTATCTTCCAATGCCTATCCTTATTGTAATGGAAGCAAATACCCTTAGGGGGTTTCTTTGCAGCTTGCTTACCCAAACCTCCTTTGGTCTTTAGGGATGGGTTCTTGCTCTTTTTCTTAGCAAGCCTAAAAGAACTGACCATCAGCGCTGCTTTAACACTCTTCTTATTGGCATCCTAAGCATATTTCAGCAAATTGATAAGCTTAAGAATGGTAGTTCCTCCCTTATTTATGTGATAATTGAGCATAAATTATGCATAACTATCATGTAATGACTACATAATAAGGTCAATAGCTAGCTCTTATTTCAGTCCAAAACCAAGACCCTTTAGCCTTTATATGTAGCCATGCATCTTAATGCCAAGAAGGACTGCTGATGACCCCTCTGCTATCTTGCACCTAAAGAGTGCCTTTAAGAGTTCAAATCCCTTAGTCCTTGTTTTTCCTCAAAAAGCATTTTGAGATAAGTATCCATAGTACAAGAGTTCATAGACTCGCATTACTTCTGGAGGTCATTCTCCATAGCTCCCCGCATAATGCTCCTGGCCATCTCATCCTCTTGCTTAAATTTATTATAAGCATCTCTAACTTCTTCAGAGGAGTTTGCTACATGCATGTGTGAATATGCTCGATCCAGTACATGAACTATTTGTTAGCCTTTTAAAACTATTTTGATTTGGCAAATCCAGTCAATGTAGTTGGATCCATTCAGTTTATGTTCGAGAATTCTATGGGGATCAACTTTTATTGACATTTTTAGAAAAATCTATAAAAAAGAAAAAATAGTGTGTCATTAAAAAAACATCATGTATTTAAAAACAAAATAAGGTTTTTATTATTTTTAATCTCCTACTATTTTGTTTCGAACTAATAACCCTTAACTACTAATCCGAGAAGGTCGCACTTTGCTTTCCTTAGTTGGTTAGCATCCAATGACCATTAAGCCTAATATTAACTATGCTCAACAAAGTGGAACTTAATTTAAATCATTGTTGACCCTGACTTTTCACCATCGTATAATTTTGGATCTTTATTGATTTAGTTAGGATTTAGTCCCCGATATCGATCCCGATTATGAAGATAGGCCCCTGTGTCTTCCTCTGTGTGTTCTGATGCATAGAAAGTTTTAGAACTGGTAGGGCCCACCATGGTGCCTGGCGGGACCCACCATCTATTCTGAGTGTTCTATGCATACAGAACACCCTCCCTTGCTGTATACATAGGGCAAAACAGTTGTAATGCAAAGCATTGCATTTTTTGCCCCATGCACTATTCACCATGAATAGTACACAAGCGGGGTCCGCAACCCCTAATAACCTATTTTGTGTATTTTGTACTTACAGAATACATCTTCCAGTTGCCTTACATAAGGCATAGTGCTTGACATTGCAAATGCCATCTCCCTGGCCTACTACGCTATGGGGCCCACCAAGGGCATTGGTGGGGCCCGTTGCCCCTATTAGCCTATTCTGTGTATTATGTACTTACAGAATACATTTCATACTTGCCTACGCATGGTAGGATACGCAGAATGCAAAATATTGCATTTTGAACCTAAGTCACTATTCACTATGAATAGTATGTAGGCAGGGCCCGCTTTCCCCAATTAGCCTATTTCATGTATTCTATACTTACAGAATGCATTCCACCGCTGCCTTACACAAGGCATACCTCGTGGCATCCTGAATGCCACATTTCTAGGCTCACCGCGCTGTGGGGCCTGCTAGACACTAGTGGGGCCCACTTCCCACTATAGTCCCTTTTGATGTATTCTGCACGTACAGAATACATCCTACCTACTGCCTTACTTGAGGCAAAGCGCTCGGCATGTCATTTACCACTTTCCAGGCCCTTTTATGCTGTAGGGCCCACCAGGGTACTATTCATCATGAATAGTACCCACACGGCCCGTTGCCCGAATTCACCAGTCTGTGTGTTCTTAAGGTACATAACATATTTCCGTTGATACCTACGTGAAAAAGGAACTTCTGGCACACCAAATGCCATTTTGGGCCCAAACTGGGTCGTAAACCCTAAATTGGGCCCATTAGCCAAAACTTGGTGTTTGGGGTCGAATTTGAGAAAATTTATAACTGCAAAGTTTCTTAGAATGTCGATTAAACTTCGGTTGACATATGGCTCACATCCCGTTTAGCCAGTATTGAGTGGAGCGCATCGTGATGTGCGTAGCACATCGCACAATGCGCTACACACATTGCATAATAACCTCATAAAAAGACGTTTGGTCGGGAGCTTTCTTGGGACCGAATTTGGAAAAACTTTCTTCTACAAAGTTGTTTCTTATGTCAAATAATGCTTGTAGTCTTTGGGATGCATCTCAAAAATGACCACAGTGGGCCCCATGTGAAGGGTCAAAAGGTAATGTGCGCACGCATAAGAGCAATGTGTGGCGCACATTGCCTTCAAAAATTTTCAAATCCGAGCAAAAATTACAAAATTGCCATGCCTAAAAATTGCTCTATAAATATAGAGCTTGGGGTCTATAAAATGGATCCCGAAAATTGCCAAAAGGCAAGCCAAACCTCTGCCAAAATTACTCCACAATTAACTAGGCCCTTAATTAATTAAATCACTTGGATTTAGTGACAAATCTGGTTAGTTTAGGCTCCATAAACATGGAATCAAGCAAGATCAAGGAAGAAAAGCTACCGGAATAAGGTAAAGTTCTCGTTTTCTTCAATTTTCTTCACTCTATCACTATTCTGTGAGGGATGTGCTGCACACATCACCTCATGTGCACCACACACAGGCTATGTGTGGTGTACATGGGGTCATGTGCTGTGCACATCACCCCAAAATTTTCCAGAAAATGCCATTTTTCTCCCATTTTTCGTCTGATCTGGCCAATCCAAGGTCATTCAAGGCCTTTCCATGCCTTGGATGTCTTGGATCTGCCCTAAATCTAGCCGGATTTTAAATAATTCTAACTTTAAAATTATTTTTCTTGATTTGGATGCAAATCCATGAAGCAAAACCCATTTTCAGGTCCGATCTACCTAGATTGGGGTTGGATCTAGGGTTTCTGTTGAAAAATTTTCAATTTTCCTTCTGTTTTCTCTATCATATGTGCCACACATATGCCCATGTGCACCACACACAATCAATGTGTAGCGCACATTGGCTATGTGCGACGCACATTGACTTCAGTTTTCATAAAAAAACCTGATTTTCACCCGAACCGCTTCGGTTTTGAATTTTCCAGTGACTCCAGTAGCTAGATTGTGCACTTGGGGTTCTGGATCTATCATAAATCATCCAGATCTACTTGATTTTAGCCTTAAAATTTAATTATTTCAATTAATTACTTAATTAATTGTTTGGTTTGATGAACCGGAGGCCGATTCGTGCTCAAAATGAGGTACTGTCTTCATTAAAGTTACTTGATTTTATCTGTAGTTTATTTCTGTACTGACTGCAGATTGGCCTCTGATGTGTGCAACACATCATGGGATGTGCGCCACACACAGTCAATGTGTGGTGCACATCACGTGATGCGCGGTGCACATTCCTCGCGAATTTTCCAAAAAACTGTATTTTGGGTCGTATTTTGGCAGTATTTTGACGTATCCAGTGGTATTTAAGTCTCACAATGACTTAAGTATTCTGGAAAAGTCATAAAAAAAATTTTACATAATTAATTTTGACCTCAAAATTAATTTTTACGATAAAATGCAATTTTTGATCGTATAAATGCGGTTTTTGATAGGATTGGTTTTTAATTGGTCGTAGGACTCTCTCCAAAAATTATGTATGATAATAGTCCTCCCAATTAAATTTTCCATGATCAAATAAAAATAATTTTGCTTAAAATTATTTTATTCAAATGAATTTTCATGATCCAGCTCGTGTTTATTGCTTTAATTATTGCCTAATAATTGTTGGATTTTGACT
>CANYBF011987265.1:0-25014 GCA_948192965.1 Dalechampia spathulata
GAAACCAACCATAAAGACGTAAAACATTGGGGTGGTGAAGACTTGTTTGAATCTCCATTTCTCTCTTTAATTGATGCTGAATTCTGTACTTTTCTATCTGTTCCTTGAAAATTACCTTCAGCGCCACAATATATTTACTCTGAAAATAACATTAAAACAAGCAAGAAGATTCAAAAACCGGAAATCGAGCAGAAAAGATGTAATTTAATTTAGTTTTGTAGGGTTATCAGTTAGGAAATTACCTTTACTTCTCTGGCTAAGTAGACTCTCCCAAATTTTCCTTTTCCTAAAGGTTTTCCGATCTCGAAATCTTCAATGGACCATTGCCTCTTTTTCCTGCTCTTCTCTTCTTCTTCTTCTTCATGTGGGTTTGATTTGAACCTACCAGTCATGTCCTTGACGATTATAGAGGTCGTTTCTCAAATGCGACCAAGCGGAGATTTGAATTAGGGAAATTCTTGTGAGATTGCGAATTTGAATTGAAGTAACCCGCCAGTGTTAAACGCACCGTTTTAAAACAACAGTGTCCAACCACGTAAGCGTACCATTTACACGTGTTCCATAACAAGTGCAGACAGGTCACCAACTTCATGCCACGTTTTCACTGAGTCAGTCCTACCAGTACATGTCAGCATCGAGAATGATTGGATAAATAAATTCCAGATTATTTTAATCGATAATGTCAATAAATAATTGAAATTAAAATTTAAATAGTCAAATAATTAATATGACGTATTAATAGTGGCAATCTAGAGCCACATGAGCCAATAATTGATTGCCATGTCATTATCTGTACCTGTTAACTGTCCTCTCAGCAGCGCTTACATATATATTTCAACGACAAAGAAAAATCAAATTAAAAGAGTAGAAAAATCACATGGAAGCAAAATCAGTAGGTGTTAGAAACTATGGATAGCATCCAAGCTCACTAGCAAGCACGAGGAAAGGTTAATGGCTGAAGCGAAAGCTCCATTGGAAGCATTTTTTTAAAATGATTTGTGGTCAATTTCTTATCGGATCAGACATCCAATTCATAGTGCAGACTGAGTTGGAAGTCCAGTCATAAGAAATAATTCTCTCCCAAATTGCCAAGTCATCAAATGATGATAAACATTCCAGGCTAGGCCACGTAATCACCACGGCAGTTGGCTGCGCTTTTATCAATCCACCACCGCTGGTTGGCTGCACTGGTATTGTAACGCCAAATTCATACAATCCACAAGTCCGATAATTACAGGATTTTCACTAGCAAGATAAATGAAAAGATAAAAAAGAATTCATAATGACACATTGCAGCAGCACTAGGATTTCCTGGTAACTGATGCAGTAGATTTACTTTTCATAGGCAAATAATGCAATAAATCACGTTGTAGTGACAATTTAATTATTTGAACCAAACTCCTCATTCCATCGTTCAAGCTCTTCCCATTTGCTTTTGCTTAAACTGGGTCTAATCACCGTCATTGCCTTCTGAAAGTCTTCATATCTTAATCGTCTCACCTGTTAAAACAAGTGTCGATTACTATTACATGAGGAAAAATCCACAAATGCGCATTGTCTCAAGGCGGATCGTAAACTTAATGTCCATCTTTAGGAAAAAGCGAGAAGATCAAAATACAACCATAATCTCCAAATTATGCATTTATCAAGACTCGGGGGAAATCATTTCAAATTACAAGGATGCCTTCAACCAACAAGGAACAGAGATAAGTTTTAGCTGGATTACCTGGTTTGCCTTGACAGTGAGAATGTTTGCACCAAGCTCTCTAATTGGCATCATAGCAGCTTCTTCGCATAAAGCTTGCAGATCGCTCCCGGAATATCCTATAAAACAAAAATATAAAGATTTAACAAGTTTTTGTGGATATTCCTATTTATTAAATTGATGATCAAGGTTCATTGATACCATGCATGATGATACATGGCATTAAAGCATCCAATGCAATGCATGCAGTAAACTAATGACAAATTGCCCTGAATTTTCACCACAGATATCCAATAACATTTCACTGAGTGGCAAGATGAAATAAATTCTTACCTTCCGTCTCTCTGACAAGCCTTTCAAGATCTCCATCTGTCATATGCAAAACAAGGTACAGAGAAACGATGTATTTTTACAACGTAGTGAGAAAACAGATTGGATTTTAAAATTAAAAACACACATGACGACGGTAAAAGGTACAATTATATATACCAGGTAAGGAAAAAGCTTGGCCCTTCAGTTTGTGTCTCAGAAGAAGCATCCTAACATTTTTATCTGGTAGAGGTACGTATATTCTCTTCACCTGGTTCAACAGATAATCAACTCGGAAAAGTAAACAGAGTAGAAATTGGAGGGAAGATTTCTTGAATCAATGCAAACAATATGAAACCTAGCTGATTGATAATCATTGCATAGAAACCATATTTGCACATGCACAAACTGCAAAAAGTTGCCTCTAGGGATTTCTGTCAAGAACCAGAAAACATGGAACGGGCAACTGAGGGAGTTTAGTAATCAATGGACAGCCAGAAAATGTATCCACACTGCTCCACCAAGAGAGACGAGCAAAAAATAAAAAATATATTCTGATAATTTCAAGTAGGTCTAGTAACGGAATTCACTGGTCAAATGAACACCAAACACCAATACTAGTCACATCATTGAAGAAAAACACTCTTCTACGAATTGTTGAATGCAATACTTCATCAGTTTAAGCAATACTTCATCAGTTTAAGCAATACTTCACTATATAGTGGTAAAATGAATAAAAAGGAAACAAATGCTAGGACAAGAGAATAATCATATACAAATTCATAATGTTTTTGAATTTCAACAAATCATTCTCCACATTAGCAATACCATCATCTTGAGAAAATAAATATTAACTCAAATCCAAGGAAGTAAAACAGCATGGTGACTTCCATTGTCTACTTGACAAGCTTAGACAAATTATTGAACGGCTTACTAACCAGTCTCCTAAGCACTGCATCATCCAGTTCCTGTGGCTTATTAGTAGCACCTGCATCAACACAGGAACAAGTAATAAGAACAAGAATTTAGATGGATAAACGCAAACATAATACAACAGTGTAAATCATGAGTCAAGAGCATGTCTGGCCCAATTAATCAAGAAAGAACAAAGTCATCTATTGTTATCTAACTGGCAGGCTTAATACTCTATACTAAATGATGCATCAGTTTGGAAAGACAAGACCGGCAGAAATTGCCTCTTGTTATCATATAGATAGAGATGTACTAGGTTTAATATACAGCTAGGTGAGAGTGACTTAGAGACTAAATGAAAACTCACTTTGTCAAGGCCCCAGAAGCCTATCTGCACAAGGAATATGTTAAGGGAGATGGCCGTGGAGCAGATTTTAATGAATTGCTCTCTTAATTGCAATTGACTTTTTTTAACTAACCACTAGAAGATATGCATTCATGAATATTACAGGACTGATCAAGCAGATGAGCAAGTTCTAACAACATAGTCTTTGTGCGAGTGAGCCTTTATTGGATTGTGAAATCTTACCAATAACAATTACCAAATCATTAGGATTAGAGGTCACACCATCGAATTGTATTAAAAACTCAGATTTCAGCCTTCTGCTTGCATCATTTTCATTGGCTAACCTTGTAGACATGATACTATCAATCTGTCAACAAATGAGAAAAAGAAACCACAGCAGCACAAATAAGATTCACAGATGGTAGCTGAATGGTGATATGCTTTTGATTTAAATTAAGCAACAGTGATTATCAGCAAGAAAAATCAGAGAACTGGTTGGAACACCAAAGAAAAGTAAGGACTCCATTTCCCCTCCTCCCACTGGCAAAAAAAAAAAAAAGCATGTACATTCCAGTTGAGATATACAAGGGAGGCAATATTAGAATTATATGATTTGGTACAACCCAACGGAAGCCAGTCATCACAAGTATCCGTTGCCCTTTAAAAACATGGATGAGAACACAAGGACAGGAGAATGAAACCATAAAATCATGATTTTGAAAGAGTTAACCAATGCCAATAGAAACAAGTTAGCAGAAAGAGTAGTGTACTTCATCCATGAAAATTACTGATGGCTGTCTGGAAATTGCGACCATAAAAAGAGTGCGCACAAGCTTTTCAGCCTCTCCCACCTAAACCAAAATGACAACTTTTTAAAGATTCTTTCTTACCAAACGGAGAAAGTTAGAAGAAAGCTGAGACTGATAACATAAATATTAACAAGAAAAGCTCACCCATTTTGATGTTAGGGAGGATGCTGAGACGTTAAAGAATGTTGCCTGTGATTCTGAAGCAACAGCTTTGGCAAGCATGGTTTTCCCATTACCAGGTGGACCAAAGAGAAGCAAACCTGAATAACAGCAATTGAGGGTTATAGTTAGCATGGAAGCTAGTGCCCACAATCTACAATACCTGCAATTGCACTAGTAACCCAGTAATCTTTGAATTCCTAAGTACCAAAAAATGAAGGTTATGCCATATCATATATATGAATACTTCCTTATTACCTCTAGCTGGCCTACGAAGCCCGGTGAACAAGTCACGCCTTTTAGTTGGCAAAATAACCATTTCCATCAAACTTTGCTTTGCCTTCTCAAGACCAGCTGAAAACAACTTTGATGCGTAATTGTTCAATGCTCTTATTTTAAAGGGGGCTGAATTAGAAAATGAAGGAAATATAGTTGCATACCAACATCATCCCATTTAATAGAAGGACTTCTATCCACTATTGCAGTATTTATCATTTCAACCAATTTAGCTTCATAACTGTTACCAGAATCTTGGGCAGGTTTTGATTTTACAGCAGCATCAGGTTGGTTTCTGACAGCCGGAGTGTTTCTAGTCAAAAGAGAAGACTTCTGAGATAGATCTCGAGCAGGTTCTGATTTTGCAGATTTATCAGGCTGATTCCTGATCACTGAAGTATTTTTAGTAAAACCATGAGGCTTCTGAGTTAGATCTTGCATAGAATTTGCTTTTGATGATTGAACTGCAGCAGTATGTGCATGAAGTTAAGGTGTTCTGCAATATTTTAAGGAAGATATAACATTTACATAATTACATGACTACCATGACATAGTAATCTATATTTCCAATCTGTAGTGTTCCTTGAGAATGAATTACTAACATTGTAGAAAATCATTACATTAGCAAGAAAAGCTAAACAAAGATGGAAGAATATCATTTTCCCGCACAACCTTATTATGAGTCCCATGCAACCTTAAATTAGCAAGAAATGACACACTTAATGTTGATACTACTACTTGACATTTTATGAAAAAGGCAAAAAGAACATGGAAAACCAACTCCCTTATCATCACTATGTAATAAGTTCAACTCTTAAGCTCTCCAGCCTAAACAACCAGTAAATATGAATTAAGTTCCAAACTTCATGTTCTAATCAAAATCACCGGTGAGACATAAGTAACGCTTATATTTTATTTATCTATAAAGGATAGGTTCCAACTTGGATGAAAAAAGAAACTGATTCCTTGGCAAACAAGCTTGACATCACTGAATACAATTGCTAAACTGACGTATGATGCTTTGAATGACCACAAGAGGTGAGACAGGTTTCTGGTGGCCAGAAATGATCAAGGAAAGTTACCTCGTTTTGAGGCTGTGCCAGCTGATAAAACACCTGGAGAAATGAGTATTAGCACCTAGCCAAGATTCATTTCAAATGCAAATTGTATGATTCAATAATTCAGATTAATTATGAACCTGCTCGCCGGTTCAATGCCTGTAACCTCTCAGAAACTTGATCCTGCCATTTGGATATTTTTTGACGATAAGATTTGACCTTCTCTTGTTCACTGTTATAAGAAAAATAACTTAAGCCTTCCTAGAAATCAATCATTAGCGATAATTCAGTTCAGTTTACTTCTTGCAAAATCAAATAACTTATGGCAAGAATTCAACTCTTCTTATCAAGACGGTCTAATCACATTTATTAAGAATCAATAACACAACAAGCTAACTTTCAGAGATACCTAGAGCTGATATAAGAAGGAACAGTAGTGGAACTTGCTTCGATGAGAATTCTATGAGCATTCTTGTAATGAACAATCGCATCATCAGCTAAACCCCATTCTTCAGCCCTTACAGCTTTGTCAATCTCTTCTTTCGCCAAATCAAAATATCCTTTTAACTTATAAGCGACTCGTTCATTCGTTACACCTTCCATATGTCCAGAGCTACTAGGGTTTCCTCCTTCGGACTGGTATTGAGAGCTGTAAGAAGAAAAAACTGAACCTAAAGAATCAATTATGCCTTTTAACAGACTCATCGCCGGCAATCAGAGAAAGCAGAATCTAAATTAACAGATTTATCAGCCATTAACGCGTACAAACTTTAGCAGACTGAAGAAACATTCGTTTGAAAATTTCCTTTTTTCTTCTTTTACATGATACTCATTAGGGATTAAAGTTGGACGAAAGTCTTAAGAAAACGAACGAAAGAGGTTTCCTGTATCTTTAGCGACGGGAACCGGAAGATGGTCGTTAAAGAGTGTTGTTCTTTTTTTTTTTTTAATTATTTTTCGAATGTTGGGCTGGCTGTGGGTTGAGACCCAATTGTGACCAATTCGGTTGCTTCGCTTTCGGTTGTAATTACCGATAGGACCGGTCCATAGAAAAAAGCCGAACTTTGTCACCGACCTAACAAATCAAAAACCGAGGCCACCATTATTAAATAGCCTGATTTTACGACATGTCGTATTAAGCAAATGACTGGAGGGTGTGTTCCTAGTTCCTAATAATCCGATCGAGAGAACTTGTCTTTCTCGATATTAATGTGTGTTTCTATGAGAGAATACCAAATTTGTGAATTAGAGACTGTCTAATGATATTGTTTTAATGCAAGATGATTTTTATATTGATAATTAATAGATTGATAATTGATTTTTCAATAACATTTTATAAAAACATCAAGCTTTTTATTAAATATTCGATACTTCAATTACAAATTTATGATAAACGAAAGAGATGTCTGAAACCCAGTTGAAGCTTCCTTCATTCCCTTTTTCCTTGACCAAAATTTGCAATCCCCTCTGTACCTCCACTGCTATAAGAGTAATGTGTTCTTTACCCTCACGGGTGTAGTCCAGTTGATACTCGGATGGGTGTTGGAAAGAATAAGTCCAGGGTTCGAGTCTTGGTAATCGCAGTGTGGGAGTTACACCCTTTGGGTGAGCTCCTTGTGGGGATCAATACATGAATCCTCATTTAAGAGGCCGTTGAGTATCATGATTTACCTCCTTCATAACTCTGTCGGGTCGAGGTGTGGGGGCCCTTGGGGTGAAGGATTCACCTTTTTTGAAAGAAGAGTAATGTGTTCTTCAAAATAACCAAACTGATAGAGTGGCCAGTCACCGGCAGGCAGTACCGCTAGGTGTCTCGGCCTGGTAAGTTGGCAACATGTACTTGTTGAGTTTCTATTCGTATGCCAATCTTAGCAGCAATAGATCACACTGATCTTGTAGCCTACTAGTAGGATATGTACGGTGGGCATTCCTTTCTGTTTCTCGTAGCCCCACTTCCAATCATTTCACTTGATCTTTTTCCTGCCATGACTATAATTTGAAGAAAAGAAATACCCACAACGACTCATCATTCTTTAGGTCATTTTCTTATATGGATTTCATCACCAATTGCTTTGGAGCATCCGATCATATAATTGCAATTGAGGAAGCAACTTTCCATTTTTGTAAAGAAAAATGATGATCCATGGTGGAAGCAAAATACTAACACAAGCCAAACTTATACCTATGTAATATATTAATAAATATTTTTCAATCTTATTTTTATTTTTTTAATATTTTTAGCTGAATATCCTTGAATCAGTTACTAACTTAAATACTTTTATTATCAAATATTTTAGTTAAAAATAAATAATTAAATACAAATATTAGTAAAATAATTAATTACTACCGAAATAGATGAAGTAATTAGTACACAAATGAAGTATTGAAGGAAAACAGCTAAATGGAAAAAAAAAAACTGAACAGAGAAGTAACTGAAAAGTAACCAAACGATAAAATCTAAGGAAATGTTAGAAAAAATCCAAATTATTTATAAAAAAAAAAGGAAAAAGGAAAGATTCTCGATAACGGAACGCACGATCAGACAATAACGACGGTTGCAATTTTTAATTAAATTGAATGCCAAGACATTCGGATCGTGGTTCGAAAAAGAAAAAAGAAATTCGGATCTTGTCGGGTCGGGTCGGGGTCTTTGACGTTGATTTCTCGGTTCTGCTTTTTCAATTTTACCTTTCCAATCCTGTGGAGCAAATTGCTTTCACCACCATAAATGTTTGATTAGGACCAATTTTTTTTTTTCGCCCGATAAAATTTCCGAAAAAAAAAAAATCTTTGGATTTCCTTAATTCTTATCCGCTTCTTCTATTCTTACCAAAATCTTCTCTGCTCTTACTCACTACCAGTTCAGATCAGAGTAAGGTCCTTGTTTCTTTCTTTTTTTCTTTATAATTAAGCATTAGGATTTTATGTTTGTTCTCTAACTGATGGATTTTCTCTGTGTATTTCTTTTTTTTTGCTTTTCAGGGGAATTGACTCTCTATTCTTGAGAAAATGGGGTTAATTTCTGGGGTTTTTTTGGGCATAATTTTCGGGATCGCGGTTATGGCGGGATGGAGCCGCATGATGAGATATCGAAGTACCAAGCGAATTGCCAAGGTCTGTTTGTTTCCCAAGAATTTGTTTCACTTATAATTCTCTTCGTGCTCTACTTACTATGTTGCCTAGTATTTTTTCTGTCGTTTGTTATGTGAATTTCCGTCAGTGTGTCATTATCTCGTAACTGAAAATTAAGTTGGGTTGACTTGCACTTTTGTGGCTTTTCACCGGAATTGCCATCCTTTTCAGTGAAGATCAAGGGTTTTAAAAATGTAAATAGAAAAATATTGCTGGAATTATGAATTCTTCTGGTCTAATATCACCGCAACCTGTAGAGAAATATCCAATTATTAATCGAATATTCTATCTCCGGTAGATGTAGTTTTAGAATTCGTGTATCGACATTCTGTAATCTGAACTTTTTTTTTTTATGTACTATAATTGTTTGGATGACTATATTTCACTCACCTGGTTTTCTTCTTTACCGCAGGCTGTTGATATAAAGCTTCTCGGATCCCTAAACAGAGATGATTTGAAGAAAATATGTGGTGATAATTTTCCTGAATGGATATCTTTTCCTGCCTTTGAGCAGGTCTGTAGTTTACTTAATAATTCTACTGTTTTTGTTCTCATGGAAGTCTTTGGCAATCTTTTGTTTGGACGCATGTGGGTTTTCAGTGTTCCTTGGTCGAAAGTGAATGTTCTGGTTATTTATATATTGATTTAATTAAAGTCTCCACGTAGTGTGTTGTTTTCTCTGTTTAAGATTGTACATTTTAATTTGGTCGGCTGTAATGCTTGTGTTGGATGATTTTTGTGTGCTTAGATCTGCGTTACCATGACGTTCTTTTGATTGTAATAATTATTGGTTATTTTATGGTATGTGCTGGCTTTATTTTGCAGGTGAAATGGCTGAACAAGCAATTGAGCAAGTTATGGCCATACGTAGCAGATGTAAGCCTTTTGCTTTTCTTATCACATATTAAGTCTTGAATTAGATGCAACTAGACAAAATTTGATGAGATGCCTTTGTTGCCAGTTGGGTAGATAAATTCACGCATATATCAAGTTAGATGTGTCATGTTCTCTAGAGAACTCACTTTTAATTCCTATTGTAATTTTATTTGTGTTGATAAATAAATAGTATTGGAAAACAAAGAGAAGGATGGAGGTGTTGGAAAGTAGAAACATTGTTGATTTAAGTTTAAATTATAGTAGGTCGACAAAGAATACTTTCTTTTCATAAACACCAAGCTAAGGCTGTTTGATGTGGACGTATACAGGCAGCTACTATGGTAGTTAAAGAATCCGTTGAACCACTGTTAGAAGATTACCGACCCCCAGGGATTACATCATTGAAGTTTAACAAATTTTCCCTTGGGACTGTGCCACCCAAAATTGAAGGTATGGATCAATATATGGTAGTACTTTGTTGTGTAACTTGGTGCAGGATGCGCCGAAATCTTGATTGCTTTGCTTATCTGGCATACGCTGTAACTAGCCTGAAACTCTTCCCTCGAGATGGCATTGAATGTGATATGATAGCATTAAAATACTGGGGATAGTATTCTCACATTCATCTTCATGTATACTTGTATTCTATGAGGCTTACATGCATGTTCAAAAAGAAAATGGATGTAGACACACAAGAACATGGTTATTTGTTTGTCACGTTTATGTTACTGGTATTTAGTTGCACTTCTTTTCACATATGTTATTGTTTAATACTTAAATTAATGCAGGGATTCGTGTTCAGAGTCTTAAGAAAGGTCAAATCATCATGGATATTGATTTTCGATGGGGTGGTGATCCGAGCATCATTTTAGGTGTTGAAGCTGCACTTGTAGCTTCTATACCCATTCAGGTTTGTATAGATGATTTTGAATATTTAACTAAATTATGTTAATTGCTTTTAAATTCTCTGAATTTTATTGAGAATTTTTCGATGCTTTCATGACACAATGTGCCACAGTTGAAAGACCTTGAAGTTTACACTGTTATTCGTGTTATCTTCCAACTTGCTGAGGAGATACCATGCATTTCAGCTGTCGTTGTTGCTCTACTTTCTGAGGTACATTTTGAAAATTCCAACAGAGTGATATTATAGGCACTATTAGGAGCCATTGTTGTTTTGGGACTAACATTCTTAATACACAATTCAGCCAAAGCCTAAAATCGATTATGTTCTGAAAGCTGTTGGTGGAAGCTTAACAGCCATTCCTGGACTATCAGATATGATTGATGTGAGTCCTATTCAGTATCAGAACATGTTCTCCTCAGTAACATTTCTTTCTTGATATTTTATCATTTTCATCAATCTTCGCAGGATACTGTGCATTCGATTGTCACAGATATGCTTCAGTGGCCCCACAGGATTGTCGTGCCAATTGGTGGTATACCTGTTGATACAAGGTTTGATAAGTTTCACAAATATTATTTAATTATAATGCATTATATTTGGTACAGAAGTATTGAATCGCGTTTGAAATCTGAAGACAAAATTCCATGCGCATTTTATTCATAACTAGTGTTCATTCTTGGAGGTTCTTTTAACTTTATTTTGTGTGGGGATACTGTGCAGTGAATTAGAGCTTAAACCACAAGGAAAGCTTACAGTGACAATAGTGAAAGCAAATGATTTGAAGAACATGGAAATGATTGGAAAATCTGATCCTTATGTGGTTTTACATATTCGACCAATGTTCAAGGTTAAATCTAATGTTGTGGATAACAATTTAAATCCTGTTTGGGATCAAACATTTGATCTGATTGTTGAAGACAAAGAGACGCAATCTGTTATTCTTGAGGTTTGTTTATCCTCTTTCATCCCATTCTAGTGGAATCTATGTTTACTTTTAGATAGAATTAGAATTTCTCTATGTTTGTTCCATTGGTATGATATACCAAAAGCTCATTTGATAATTGAACATGGGACTGGTTATCTGTCATTAGACGGTTGATCTTCTGGGGAAAGAAATAGTAGGCGTATACTCTTTTTGCAGCTAATGTGATGAAACATTTTTTTACAGGTCTTTGATAAGGATATTGGGCAAGATAAGAGACTTGGTGTAACAAAATTGCCTTTGGTTGAGCTTGAAGCAGAAACTTGGAAAGAGTACGAGTTAAGACTGTTACCAGCACTTGACATGTTGAAGATTAAGGATAAAAAGGATAGAGGAACTCTTACTATTAAGGTAGACAGCGAACATGATTTCTTAGTTTTTTAATCTTTGTACTTTAGCATACCATGCATGACCTATTTGAATGATGATAAATCAATTTTATTTATTTAATTAAGTCAAAATAACACTTGAGTTAATGATATTAAAGTATAAACAAGGGATTACAATGACAAATTGAAGATTAAATATATCATATCAATAAATTTCATAATTTTTAGTAATTAAATTTGTCAAACAGATTATACATTCAACAACAGTTCATTATGATTCACCATATGAATTTTATTTTGATAGATATATGATCACTAAAAATCATTTGAATCTATCTACTTCTACCTTTCGTTGTTTTGAAGATCAAGAATAAAAGCTAGAGGAACTTGTGGAATTAGGTAGGTGGACAACTTTGATAGGTAACAAGGCTGTCTTAACTAGTGAATCGGTATTGATGATAGTAGCAATACATAGGAATGCTATGATTGTGTCATTTTGTAAAACTGGGAAACAATAGCATTATCAACATGGGTCCATCCATTCCATGTTGTCTGACGTTAGGATGTTTAGCTTTCTTCTCCCGCCCTCCCTCTCTTTTATGTCTATAGTGGGGTTCAGATTACACATTTGGATTGTGCTTGCAGGTATTTTACCACGAATTTAGCAAGGAGCAGCAGCTGGTTGCTCTAGAAGAAGAGAAGAGGATTTTAGAAGAAAGAAAGAAGCTGAAAGAAGCAGGTGTTATAGGGAGCACAATGGATGCAGTGGGTTCCGGTGTCGGAATGGTAGGTAGTGGCATCGTTGGTGGAGTTGGTCTTGTTGGAAGTGGTATCGGTGCTGGAGTTGGACTAGTGGGAACAGGAGTTGGTGCTGGCGTCGGTATTGTAGGAAGTGGCTTTGGAGCTGTAGGCAGTGGACTGAGCAAAGCAGGCAAGTTCGTAGGCCGGACATTCACAGGGCAATCGAGCAAGAGAAGTGGCTCCTCAACTCCAGTAAATAGCGTGCAAGAAAATGGTGGAGCAAAACCTCTGTAATGAAAATGAGATGGGTTTTCTGCCTCTCCTTGATTACTTTAGACGGATAAGTACTGTGGTTAATAGCTGTTTCTGCAGTTATCGTTCTTTCTTAAAATTGGGCAGAGCCATCGGTGATATTCTGTGTTATTCTCTCAACTTTAATCCTTCATTTTCTTTCGATTTATCTTCTGCAAAGCCCAGTACATAGCAGACGGTGCAACTGTGTGTACAAAATAATATGCATTTTTAAGTTTCCTTCCTCTTTCTTTAATGTATAAACGATTTGTATGAACTCAAGGTTGATGTGTACTTCCTTCTATGAATTTCATATAGTTATAATTAATAAAAAAAATTAAAAGAAAATATTCTAATAAGTTTGGGCTTAAAGCCCAGATTTATACGAGGCAACCCAGCAGTTGGGTGGACTTTATAAGAGAAAGACAGGTGGGCTTATTGAAGAAGAGATCTGGGCTTGTAAAAGAAGGCGGCATGGGCCAAGGGGGTTGGCAAGGAGTGGCGCACGGGAGGGTAAACAGGTGACCCTTCCGTGGTGGTCGGAGGCAGGGGCCGCTGACCAAACAAAAAAGTGTTGCTCATCAAGCAGATAGAATCAGATCATACCAATTTCTTTCGTAGGTGGAAGTCATATGACAAATTCTTTTATAGTGTTTAAAAGGGTACGAGCCAATTGCTCATCTAAGCAATCGACGTTACGAAAGCCAGCATCGTGGAACCAAGATCGCATATCCACTCCACATCTCACCATCATCTCGGCCATCTCTCGTGTTCTCTCATGCATGCAATCTCCACCGAAACCAATCACCAAACACCTCTCCAGCATACCCATTTTTCTCTTATGAGGACCGTCTACCGTCGGATTACAATATGGATGATCTCTATCTGAACCAACAGGCAAAGCTAAATCCCACATTAGATCCATTACCTGTAATGGCAATTGCGGATCATCGGCAAATTTTAGTTCCGAATCCTTTCTTTGCTTCCCACCAAACATTGGTTGGTTCAATACTAACCCACAAATCTTTAGCGGTTTTATATCCAAATCTGAAGCTTTTATAGCTGCGTTAAATGCAATATTCCCACCACTACCACGACCACATAGATAACACCGCGAGAAATCCCCATACTCTTTAAGCCACGGCTCGCCATTTTGATTCAAAACCTGTTTTTTCACCCAAAGAATTACGTCCATTGCATCTTCATATTGCGCAGGAAGCCGATTTTCCGGAGCAAGACGGTAATCTAACGAAACGACAATAGCAGGGATTTCACAAGCGAAATCAGAGCAAGATTTATGAGGCTCTTTAGTAGCGGCGGAGTATAGAATAAAGCCACCGCCATGGAAATAGATAATGATGGGAAGACGAGCTACGGTGTTGTCATTAGAAGGCAATCTAGTGGGTCGGTAAATACGAACCCATGTTTTATTTTCAACATTTAGGGACAAATCTTTGCAGACAAAAGCGCCGCCGCTGGTGGCCTCAGGGTTGGGTTCAATAGTTGGAATATTTAGCAACCGAGTGATGGTGCCGTCGCGGTTGGGTACAATGTGAAGGTGCTCATAAGGATCTAATTTAAGCACTTTCAGATTGGATTCGGACAGTATCTGATTCTTATTCTGGTGTGTGTTCAAAGGAACTTGAGCCATTCTTTTTTTGTTCTGTTGTTGTCATCTCTAAATGGAATTGCATTATTTGTTTTCCATCAAATCAACCGAAACCCGAATCTAGCGGAAATGGATTCAGAATTCTTCTCAGCCATGAGATTCATACCAGAATTCTGCGCTAATTGAAATTTTCTTACTTATCTTATTAAATTAGAATATCATTAAATATCTACTTATGACCATTTATGACAAGTTCGATGGTGATATTAATATTACATCATTTTTACCGTAAAGAAATCCTGGAATTCCCCTTTTAGTGGGTCCACTCTAAAAGGACTTGGTTGTACTTAGGAACCCACTGACTCGGACTTTAGTACTTCGTATTGGCTTTCCTAAGTCTTGTTTCTTCTCAACTAAGCGAACAATATCACTCGAATTTCCGAAATTGCCCTCGCTTGATCTCTGAACTTACCAACGATGTCCACGATCAGTCGATCACGTGCACCAGTCCCTCGTATTTGTTCTGTGCGAAGGCCGTCTTGATGCCGTTCGATTTGAAGTGTATAGGTAATTGAATCCTGTTCCAAAACGGATTAGGTATGAACATTGTGTATTTAATCATTGATTTCTTATTCCATTTCCAACGTCGATTTCATTGATAGGATTCAGATTTTTGCAATTCCCGGTGTAAGACCTAGCTACTATGGCCGGTGGCGGAGAAAACGCGCCACCAGTTGAATCGGAGGCTAATGGCGGCGAATTTCTACTATCTTTGCTTCAAAGAAGTAATCATCAACACCAGACACCACAATCATCACCGCAACCACAACCACTTCCTCAGTTCCCGATTCCGATCCCGATTCCCATTCCAATCAATCAGTCACATCAGCAACAACATCACCACCAACAACTACAAACCCTAGCTCTTGATCCGGCGGTGGCAGCGGTAGGACCTAGCATGCCATTCCCAGCGGGGATGTGGCAGCAATCTAACGGCTGTGATGTTCTCTCTCCTCCGAATCCTTGGCCCCGCCATCTTTCACCTCCTAATTTACTTCCTGGCCTCCTTGGACTTCCGCAAAACCTCCCTAATTTTCAAGGTGAGAGCCACAGTGGTATCTTTAATAATGGTGCTGTTGGTGCTGGTGATGATCTTCAAAGATTTAGGGTTTCAAGTACCAATAATGCAACAATTCATAATCTTGGACATCAGAAGCAGCAAATGGAACAGAAATTTCAATTTGGCTCCTTTCACAATGAAATTCAAAAGCATGATGGCTTTTCAAACTTAACTTCAAAGCTTAGTGAGCTTGAAGTAGGCTCAGGGATTAGAAACTTAAATGGATTGGAAAGGAACCGACAATTCGATCAATTATTGAATTCAAATTCAAGAACTTTTGATTTTCACGAGCAGGATCTGAGAGGTGGAGCATGGGGAAAGCAGCCTCGAATGCCTCCTCCAGGGTTTTCAAATAAGCCAAGAGGAGGGGGGAATTGGCATTATTCAAGTAGAAGGAGGGAGCTAGATCACATTGTGAATAAGGAAAAAGATAATCACGGTGAGGATAAGAGTTTGCGGGACAGGCTTGGTTTGCGAAATCTTGGACTTACTAAACAGCTTGATCACCCGGGTCCTCCTGCAGGGAGCAATCTCCATTCTGTTTCAGCATCGGATTTGGAAGAGTCTTTAACGGATTTGAATGCTGAAATTGTTGAAGGTAATGGTGGTCGTGAATTGGATGATATTGCTGAAAAAGTTGATTCTTTTTTGCTTGATGATCAGCCTAATGGCAAGATCGACAAGAAGCAAAATCGCCATTCTCGTGATAAGGTCAACTCTGTCCTTTCCTATTTGATTCTGACTTGTGAATTTTCAATTAAGACTTATAGCGTCTGAATCAGTACATGTTCATGCATGTTATGGAACATGATATTGGTGAAATTGATGCTGATAACTGGGAAATTTATGCTTAAACAAATACTGAACTGTGTATTTTCATAATTCAGGATTAACTTGTATTTTGAATGAACAGGAATATAGGTCAGATACCAGGGGGCAACGGATACTTAGCCAGAGGATGAGAATCGCTAAGAGGCAGATGGAATGTCGCTGGGACATAGATAGATTAAATGTCCCCTTTGTTGCAATTTATGAGTCACTAATTCCCCCAGAGGAGGAAAAGTTAAAACAGACACAATTGTTAACATCATTGGAGAAGTTAGTCAACAAAGAATGGCCTCAAGCTCGGTTGTATCTATATGGTTCATGTGCCAATTCATTTGGGGTTCTGAAGAGTGATATTGATGTTTGCCTTGCCCTTCAGGATGCAGACGTTATCAAGTCGGAAGTGTTGTTAAAGTTGGCTGATATTTTGCAATCAGATAACCTCCAGAATGTTCAGGCGAGTCAGTCAGTTTATTTGACCTCTTATATAGCATGTTCCTAATAGAAATTAATTAATACCAAATTACTTTGCTAAGTTTTCAAGTCTGAAATTTCATATTAAAGTTGGTTTTGCTTTACTCTAGGCACTAAAATTAGCAGGTGAAAAGCAAGTGAAATAAATATCTTTGTTTTCTAATTTGTTCCATTATACTGAAACTAATTGTATAACTTGGAACTCAAACAACTATCCATGTACAAGATAATATTTTGCTTTATCTGTAGGCGCCGGATGGGACTGCATATCAGTTGTTCATAACATTGTGCTTTACTTCTTTTCATAGCTTTTGTCATCTAGGAATCATCATCCTATATTTATTTCCCTGTAATCATCTCCTCATTCAGTAACTTATTACCTTCTTTTTCGAGTCCCTAATCAATGTTTATTTCTTCAACAGGCATTGACACGGGCAAGGGTTCCTATTGTAAAGCTTATGGACCCAGTGACTGGAATCTCCTGTGATATATGCATAAACAATGTCTTGGCTGTTGTAAACACAAAGCTTCTTCGGGATTATGCACAAGTTGATGTGAGGTTAAGACAGTTGGCTTTCATAGTAAAACACTGGGCAAAGTCAAGAGGAGTTAATGCAACTTATCAGGGAACCCTATCCAGCTATGCGTGAGTTTATCTCTGGAGTGCTATAGTTAATATGACTGAGTTGAAGGATTCTTTTGTTCCTAATTTTTTTGGTACCTGATCTTTTTCCTACCCAATTTCAGGTACGTTTTGATGTGCATTCATTTTCTACAACTGCGTAGACCTGCTATTCTTCCTTGCTTACAGGTTTGTATTCTTGTTTTGGTTCTTGATTAGAAGCTATATGGTCATGCCATTTGTCATGAAAGTAGATAAGATCTTGTATAAGTTTCATTTCCATTCCTTGGCCAGCATTTGTTCATTTCTGTTGTACTCCACCTATCATGTTGCTGCTGTATTACTGCATTAACTGGATTGCAGTTTCTATGGGGCTGTTGTAGTTTTGAATGATTTTGATCCACTAATTCTGCTTCAGTGTCACCGTAAACATCAAAATTTGTTTTACTGTCCAATACATTATCTACTATGGGGTCATAAAGTTGGATTTTGTCTGTTAATTATTGTGCTTGACTGTGATTTAGCTAGTCCTTTCATCTATTGCATGTCATGAAGTATGCGACGAGAAGATTCCTTGCTGCATTCTTACTGAGCTTTTGCAATTGATGTCGTATGCTTTTACTTTTCTACTGCTTGGTGTCTTATGGAGTTGTATATGTTCTTAGATTCCTCTGTTACTTGGATGTCTCTTGGTCCCTATGCTTTTGGCTTCACATGTGGTGGTTAATTTGAATCCATGATCTCTCTCTCAGGGAATGAACACAACATACGCGGTCACTGTAGATGATATTGAATGTGCATACTTCGATCAAGTGGAAAAACTTCGTGGTTTTGGATCCCAGAACAAGGAAACAATTGCTCAGCTGGTGTGGGCCTTTTTCAATTATTGGGCATATCGTCATGATTATGCCAACGATGTTATATCGGTCCGCAAAGGAAGCTTAATAAGGTAATAAGTTAACAGTCAATCTTTATCAATAACTTTGTATATGCTCAGCAAAGTAACAAATATATACAAGTTATGCTATAACGAACCTTGGTTCACAGGCTCGGATTCCCCTGACATGAAGGGATTCTCGGCTTGTTAGAACACTTTGCTGATGGCCTTGCCTGGTTGGCCTCACCAACCTTAAATACGTTGAATTTAATTTCAATGCGTTAATTTTGATGGTTCCAATCACACACAGCTTTAAGGAAAGGCAGAACTGCAGCCCCAGTAGTTATAGGAGCTGAAAGGTATCCAGCAACTGACAGATTGTTTTCATGTCTTTCTTTCTTTTTTTTTTTCTTAAACAGCAAACAAGAAAAAGACTGGACAAGGAGAATAGGGAATGATAGACATCTGATATGCATAGAGGATCCCTTCGAGACATCACATGACCTGGGCAGAGTGGTCGATAAGTACAGTATTAAAGTTCTACGGGAGGAGTTCGAACGTGCTGCAAGTATTATGCAGTTTGATCCAAATCCTTGTGCAACTCTCTTTGAACCTTACGTTCCTTCTTAAGACTCCTAAAATGCTGCTGCTCTTTCTTCTTAATAGTTGTTTGGAATTTAGATGTAATTATCAATACGGTTTTTTAAGCTAAAAGTTGAAGCTTGTAAAGGGCGACCGGCCACCGTCATTTTTGTTTATATGATATGCTACAAGTTATGTCTCAAGCAGCCTCTAATGCACTTCAGAAAGCATTTTCTTCAATCCCTTTTCCATTTAAAACTGTTTTCTAAAATGATCTAAAAAGTTAAATCAACTGAATAAAAACATTCAATGGTTCTTTTTAATTAATCAAAAAGCAAGATTGTTTGATTCTGTGCATCACTTGGACAGAATTCAATCGAACAAACTTTGACTTGGCCCGGTTTTACTTGTTATTGTTTGAGAAATCGAAACGTTTGTTTTGAAGTTAATTATTTATATATACTGAAAGATTCCTGTAGCTAAGAGCATTCAAGTAATTCAATTCACACTTGGTAACAAACCACCCATTGCATAGAATATAAAAACTTAACTTAATTTTATGTATCAAAATAATTTTTATTTAATTTTTTCTCTTAAAATAATTTAATCCAATAAAATAAAAAAGGATAAGTTGAATTTTAATTCTAAATTTAAAGATAAAATTACATTTTATTTCCTGAATTTTATATTAATAATATATTAACTTGTTCCTTTTATAATTTTTATTACTATCAAAATTTTCTTAAATATATTATCTTAAACTTACTCATACTAATAATTTAATATATTTTGCATTAAAATAAATAAGTAAAATTTTTATTTATTTTACATAAAAATAAATGAGCAAATTAATCATTCTATGTGTACATGTTTTTATCTTTAATATTTTCAAATTAATTATTTTTCAAACTATAAAATAAAATTATCAAATAAGTCTTCATGAATCATCAATAAAAATATTCTTAAAAATCTTTTAAAATGTAATTAATTTTTAATTATATAATTTATATTGATGATCACATAAAAATAATGATTTTAAATTTACTAAAAAATATTTAAAATTTACTTTATATTTAATAAATATAAATGATAATAATAATTTAGTAATGTTCCTTTTTTGTAATAATGATAATAATGATTTAGTAATGTTAGTTTTTATAATTTTTTTTCTTTCTTTATTTAATTTATTTTTCCAATATTATTTCTCTTTCTTTTTGTCTAATAAATATTTTACCTTTTTTTATTCTTCCAACAATTTTAATTATTTATATCAATAAATTTAAAATAAAAATAATATATTTTATTTTTTTCTTTTTTAAACAATTTTAATTACTTCTATATATAAACTTTAATAAGATAAATAATAATATAATTATTAAATTATTTTATTAAATCATAAAAAAGTTATATCATTCAAAAATAAAAGTGATTAATTTAACCGTTATAAATTTTCACAGAGATAATAAAAAATTATAAATATATACTATTAAAATGAAAAATCATAATATATTATATAAGTTATATTGATGTTAATATTGAATATTTAATTTATTTTCAATTATTAATTTAAAAAATTTTATATTTAATTTTATATGATATAATCATACTAATCATTGTTAAAAATATTAATTAAAGTTATTTTATTTCATATATTTAGGTTAAATTAAAAATTTTATTTTTAGATTAATATATAAAAATATTTTTACAAATAAATTTTTTTTAAAAATATTATTATTATTATTATTATTATTAAACTAAAAGTGACAAACACTACAATCATTAATAATCTTAAACATTATAATTTTTAATTTTAATAATTTGATTCATTAATTTTCTATTTATTTTTTATAATATCAAAACTTTAATAAATATATTATTTTTGAATTATTTATGTAACTTATTAATATTTATAATTTAATTATTTAACATAAAATAATAAATTACTAATAATTCAATATTAATAATAATAATTATTACTATCAAATTTCATTACACTTTATATTTATAACAATATAAATATAAATAAATATAAATGTAACAATATAAATAAATTGTTTAATGTAATAAATAATCAAATGTAATAAAATTTGTTATATAAATATTTAATATTAGTTATTAATATATATTTAATATTAAATTAATTTAATTATTTTTAATTAATATTACATATATATAATATGAAATTATTATTATTATTATTATATCAAAATAAGTGATAACAATTAATTTTTATTTTTTTAAAATTTAAGTAAAATAATAAATTTTTAATTATATATATATTCATGGATATTTTAGCTTGTTATTTTACTAAATGATAAAAAAAAAAGAAGCAATTAAAAAGAAAAATATATCTACAGGAATTTTTTAAATCAGAACAATTTAAAAGGCATAAATGAGATTGACTAAAATTTCACACTTAATACGATTTCCTCTCGTTTAGAGGAAGTTAGTTTTTTGGAAAAAGAAAATCAGAGATTGAATCTCTCAGTTTCTCCTCTTGTTTTATTTTTTCTGATAATGAATGATTTTGAACCTATTTGAAAATAACAATTTTTATTATGAAGAAAACAAAAATATTGTATGATAAATATTTAATAATTTGTATTGGACTTTACAAAACATGGAAACCGCTATTAAATAATAATTACTTTTTTTGTTATTTTCCAAAGTTTTCCTTGTACATTTTCCCCGCACCCACCAGACAAGAAAGAGAGAAGTTGAATAACCAAAAGAAGTGGCAAAGCCTAGATCAGATCATATCATATCATATCATCCGCTCTCAAAATCAAGTCGGTAAATGATGAAAATTTGTAACATGTTTACAGCTCCTCTCCAAAATTGAAGAAAGAGAAGCGGATGTAGAAAACAAGCGCATGGCAGAGGTTATCTTCAAAGATCAGCAATGGTTAAAATCTATTACCAATGAATGGATAAGAGATAAATGAATTACAGAGAACGAATAATTAATGCAAGGGCAAAAGGAATGAATGCAGCAGAGAAAACTTCAACCGCATTCCTCTTAGAAAAGCTTAGATCAATCAACTTGCCTGAAATTTTGCATATATATCTAGAGAGAGAAAAGAGGTAGACCAATTGGGTGCACCTTGATAAAATTCATTCATTCAGGTTGCAGCTGCGCAGATATGGATGGTCATACTTGACATACTTGGTCCAGTATGAACGGTATCTCGTCATAGCTATCTCAAGCCATGGCTTCATGTTGCCATTGTAATGCACAACTGCAGCATTTTCCATCTCCTTGCGATCGATGCTCGGGTTGTAACCTAATCCAAGGACGTGCCATGACTTCTCCAGTTGATGCGTCAGACCGTAAAATGTAATCAGGCCAGGAGGTAATGTTCCAAGCTTCCACAGTACCCTATCTTCATTCTGATACCCGACAAAGATGTTTAACAAAAATCAGAAATGACAAGGATTGACAGTAGAATTAAAACAGAAACAAAAGCAGGAACAGTACGTTAAAATTTCCAACACTCACCATGTTTTGCCACTTGTGATATATGCCAGTTATATCGCTCCTTTTCCATTGATCGAGATCAAAAATGTTCATTCCGTATGCCCAACCACAATCATTTGGTTTGAAGTTTCTAGCAATATGGGGATTTGAAAAGTTCAGGTACTTATCAAATCGATGGAAGCTTGCACCGCAAGTTTCTACTGCCCCGTTCACTTTTCCATTCAAATCTACGGACCACAATCCAGTCAAGTCTTTCTGAACAACGATGTCATCATCCAGAAAAAGTATCTTATTTAGCTTGGGATAGACCTCTGGAAGATAAAACCTCAAATGGTTAAGCATTGAAAGATACTTCGGGTTCCTATACTTCAGATTAGAAGAACCAGAGGTTGTTGGTTGATTTGACTTGAAGTAATAGTCCTTCATTGCAGCAGACTCTAGCTGCCTCAGGACAGGACAATAAGACGAGTTGAGCCATTTGAATTCATCGACATTTTCAACATGGATGGTGGCCTCACCCGGAGGGTTCAATAGAAACCACATATTCATAGCTCCATAGTTGAGCTTATCAGTAACAATATGGAATACATGTTTGGAAGGATCCTGCAGTTCAGCCAAGAAGCATTAACAGGCAGCAAAACAAAATTCAAATTTCAGAAATAAATTGATTTCTCAAACTAATTCTCCCCTCGGAACACAAACTCAAGAGAAAGTTATTTGCACTCAATTTGGAATGGAACTCTCATACTAAGAAAGCACCTTTGCATTTGTGATGGTTGAGTTGACAACAACTGATGCGGCCAAGACATTGTCAGAGAAGAGAGCATAATGGTAAAGATTAGGATTTCCTAGATTCTCATTTCTGGGGAACTTTCTCTTCTCAGGAGGAAGGAGGTAGTAATCTATTGTTAGGCGCATAGACAAGCAATGGATGCCATTCGGGACTGTCTTTGCAGCTAACTGACTCAGGAAAGTGCTCTGTTTCTTTAAGCTCCGAACTTGCTCATCTGCTGTTTGAAGCATTGCCCTGAGCTTTCCAGTAATCAATTTGCAGTCAAACAATTGCTCTCTCGCTTTTGACAGCACTTGGCCCATAGCTTTCATTTTCTCAGGCGCACTAATCATGTGTATTTTGTATATTAGAAATTTCCAATTTAAAATATGGAAGGAGGGGAAAATTGCAGACTATAAAATACTTCATGAACTTCATTACCAAAAATTGTGCTACCTGTGCTGCAAATCAGAATCGAGTGTTGCCTCTCCCAAAGCATGCTGACTCTCTTTGAGTCGAGCCTGCAATTCTTGCATCAAGTCATGCTTTTCTTTCATCTTTGCTATACTGATATATACCCTTGCCATTATCATCTGATCCCGCATTAAACGCACTGTTGAATCAGGGTTTTCATTATCATTGTCTCTCTTCCATACAGTGTATTTGCCTAGATAAGCAGAGTCAACTGATTTAGATCGTTCAATGGCTACACTTTCAAGTTTTAAAATCACATCATTATCTTTCCGCATCAAGTCGGTTGCTCGACTTTCACGTCTTTTCTCTCTCAATTGCTGCAAAATTTCACAAGAAATGTCGTTTACACGTCAGTCAATAGGTAGCATTCTATGGATTTAATTTCCTATATGAAAGTGGAAAGATTCAAGAGAGCATACTGCAAGTATGATACTTACTCTTCGAACTAAGTTATCTGGGGTGTCACCAAATTGAGAATGATCTTCTGCAAGAAACGAACAGAAGGAACACAAGCTCAAAATGTATTCAAGTGCCGTCTGCAGACAAATGACCAAAAAAACTTACCAGATAAGGTATCCTCTTTGCCTCTCCGCACTTCTTGATTCGCAATTGTTGTTTCTATCTTCGGCTATGAAAGAGATAATGACTAAAAATAATCAATAACATGAAACTGAAAGCTTAACAAGAATTTTACATGAATAATAGGTATAAAGATTAAAAAAAAAAAAAAGTTCGCAACGGATGCATGCAAGACCATTATGATTATACTAACCTCAGAAGTGGGATCTTCCTTGACCGGTGCCTCTACATCTGTCACTGTCCATGAAGCTGACAAATTGTTTTTTCTGAAAGAGTCGAGATCTAAAGGCCCCAAATCAGCTGTGCTGGATGTGATTGCATCAATTACCTATACACAAGTTTGGTTTAGAAGGCCGAGTGATTGAAATTGTGAAAATAAAATCACTCAAACAACATTTAAATGAAATCAGCAGATTCAAACTAATAATATACAAATATCTCCACCAAAACTCGCACTTGCCTCTTTCGAGAAAATAGATTTCATGTGTTTCAAAGCCTGCCGTTCTCTCCAATCCAAATCCTGCACCAACCAACCAGATTTTCTTCCTTTACTTGGATGATTAAGAGAAACGAGCAGAGAAATGCATCAACACAAAGAGAAAAATGAAAAAAAAAAAAAAAAAAAAACGACAACGAGATTTGAAGAAGCTACCAGCTTACTGTAACCAAATGGAATATTATCTTGATCTGCACAAGCATTAAAAATCGCTTAGAATATCATCAATGAAGATAGTATATTTCAATTGTAAAACAACTTAAAACAGAAAAAG
>CANYBF011987555.1:0-12026 GCA_948192965.1 Dalechampia spathulata
ATACTCTGAAGAAACTAAGGTCATTTCCAACTCTGGAAAACCTAAGTTTTATTTCCTAGTTTTCAAACTAATTCAATTGGATTAATAGAAACAAACTAGGTGGCGACTCCACATCCACACTCTGCTTTTTCAAAAGGTAAAACCTGGAAACGGAAATGGACAAAGCTCACAATCATTTTATAAATTTTTGGTAAATAGGGCCTACGAGTCCTACCTTTTCCTTAAATTCTTGTGTACTTCTCTTCTCATCTACTCCCCCTAAATGTAACTTGGGGTTTTTACTATTAAAATTTGTAATTAGATTATATTGGTTGTAAAGGAGTTATAAAAGGAGGTAAAAGGAGCGAAGGTGCAAGGTGTGATCAAAAGTGGAAACTCCAAGACCAAATTTGTAATAGAATAGTCTTATTTCAAATTTTTGGGTTTGTAAAATCATGCATAACCTAGGTTTAACTTTAGACTTAGAAGTCCATAATCATCATATTATAAATTGTTATAATTGTGAATGTATGAGTTGCATGAGCCAGACCCATGCATGGTCCACCAATTGCACAAAAGGAAAGGAATCCCTTAAAGGAATATAATTATAAGGCCTTCCATTTTCTAAGATAAGGGTGGAGAGCTTCTTGTCATTTAAGTTATTGAGCATACTCAAGCATGTTTAACATGAGGTATATCTAAGTTTTAAAAAATGGGTTAGATTTAAATGAAATCTTTTATTTGTTAGGCATACCCAAGGTAAAATATTTTATAGACTGAATTAGGGAATTATGTTATGTAAGATAACATAAGTATCAAGAAAAGTTGATAACCTAATAATTTGGTCGTCAAATATAGATATGATTGACATGAGAGATGTCTACCTATTGACATTAAGTTCTAATTTGCTGAGCATACTCAATAATGGTCATTGGATATTGACCTACTAAGGAAGGTGAAGTGTGACCTTCCCGGATTAGTAGTTGAGGGCTATTAGTTCGAAATGAAATAGTAGGAGATAAAAACTAATAAAAGACCTTATTATGTTTTTAAATACATGATGTTTTTGATGACATACTATTTCTTCTTTTTCTCCAGATTTTTCTAAAATGTCAAAAAAAGTTGATCTCTGCGGAATTCTTGAACATAAATTTGGATCAAACTACATTAACTAGATTTGCCAAATCAAAATAGTTTTGAAAGGTGAACAGATAGCCCATGTATTAGATTGAGCTTATCCATGAATGCTTGTAGCCAACTCCTTTGATGAAGCTAGAGATACTTACAATAAGTTTAAGCAGGAGCTATGGAGAATGATCTCCAAAAGCAGGCGAGACTATGAACTCTCGTGCTATGGCTACTTATCTAGGATTGCTTTTTAAAGAAAAAGCATGAACTGAGAGATATGAGCTCTCAAAGTCACCTTTCAAGGGTAAGAATTTAGCCCTAAAACCTCAAGTTGGTGTGGATAAGAAAGCTACAGAAAAATCCCTTAAGGGTATTTGCTTCCATTGCAATAAGGAAGGGCATTGGAAAAGAAAATGTAAGGAATACCTAGAGCTGGTAAAGAAGAACCATGCATCTTCTTCAGGTATATTTATGATTGAGGCTCTAGTTCTATTTCTAATAGCAAGACTTGGGTATTAGATACTAACTATGCATCTCGCATTTCTTATGATTTATAGGGGCTTTTCAGTAGGAGGAGGCTAAGTAGGAACGATACAGATGTCAGGGTTACTAATGGAGCACGAGTTACTGCATTAGAAATAGAAACCTATATTTTGCATTTATCTTCTGGTTTAAAACTGTAACTCAATAATTATAATCTTATTCTAAGTTTAAATAAGAACCTTATTTCGATATCTTATCTTGTTGAATAAGGATTTAATTTTGCATTAAGAATAATGGTTGTTCAATATTTAAAGATGGTATGTTTTACTGTTCTATAAATATTGAGAATGGAATATATATACTGAATAACTAAGACTTTATTTACAATGTTCAAACTAAGAGAATCAAAGTTAATACTCTTAATCCATTATATGTATGGTATTATCGTCTTGGCCATATAAATAGCACTTGCATGCCTAAGTTGCACAAAATTAAGCAACTTGGGTTCATTTAATTATGAGTCTTATAAAACATGTGAATCTTGTTTATTAGGCAAGATGATAAAATCATCTTTTAAAGGAAAAGGTGAAAGTGCTAAATACGTACTAGAACTCACACATTCAAATGTATGTGGTCCTATGCCTATACATGCTAGAGGTGGGTACAGCTACTTTATTACATTCATAGATGACTATTCTCGATATGGATGTTTGTACTTAATAAAGCATAAATCTAAAGCCTTTGAAAATTTCAAAGAATTCAAAAATGAAGTAGAGAAACAACTTGGCAAGACTATTCAAATTCTAAGCCAAGAGTTTCTTGAATATCTCAAAGATAATGGGATTTTATCTCAATGGACACCTTCTTATACATTTCAACATAATGGTGTATCAGAAAGAAGGAATCAAACTTTATTAGATATGGTTCGGTCCATGATGAGCCTTGCAGAATTACCCAAATCATTTTGGGGCTATTGAATGGACACTAATGTTCATGTTTTAAACAGAGTTCCATCTAAACCGGTTGATGCTACACCATATGAGATGTGGTATAATAAGAAACTTATGTTATCTTATTTGAAGTTGTGGGGCTGTCCTTCTTACGTTAAGAGGATAATATCAGACAAGCTTGAGGCAAAGTCTGATAAATGCTACTTTATGGGATCTCTTAGGGAAACCATAGGATATTACTTCTATCTTTCTTTGGAAGAAAAGGTGATTATTTTAAAGCATGCTATTATGAGCGCCCAGTTTCTGCCAGAGCCCAGAGCGAGGCTTGCGATGCTTACGAACCGAGGATCGCACTTGGAGCAAAAGTGCAGTCTTCCTAAGGGGTTCCCTTAAAGAATGATACGGGCTCGAAAGAGTCGTAACAGAGTCACCACCGGATGGTTCTGGATTGGTCTAACCAACCCATAGTATGAGTGTTAGTTAAACCCTTTTGAGATTGGGTTCGGGTGATGGAGATCTACTCTATGAGTTTCCAAGATCGATTTTACCATTATAGTTAGGATTAATTGTCCTAAGCAGGCAAGCATACGAGCGTATATGTAAACATATAACGTGGCATGTGATTTGGTGTTGCAAGGTTGCACATAGAATGGCATATAATGCTAAATGGCATTTGGATGGCATGGCATATGCATGGCATGCAAAATAGCGATAAAATAATATGGCATATGCATGATATATGAGCATATATGACATATCATATGCATGATATGGCAACCTAGTATGATATGTAAGCACATAATCATGACAAATAGCATATAGCATTATGCATTAATGTTTTAAATTGTATTGGCGTTGGGCGTATGCATGGCATATGCATGGTGTATGAAGTGAAATGAGTGGCATAGCATATGCATGACATGTGATATGATGTATGGCATGGTATATTCATGTCATGTGAGGGTGTATGACATATCATATGCATGCTATGTGAATATGATGTATGACATGGCATAGTGGATGACATACCATATGCATGGCATATCATGTGCATGATATGTGGGATGATATATGGCATGACATATGCAAGACATGGTGTATTGGATGATATACCGTATGCGTGGCATGTGAAATGATGTATGACATGGTATATGCATGTCATGTGAGGGTGTATGGCATATCATATGCATTATATGTGAATATGATGTATGACATGACATATGCACGACATGGCATAGTGGATGACATGCCATATGTATGGTATGGCATATGGATGACATGGCATAGAGTATGGCATATCATATACATGGCATATGAAATGATGTATGACATGGCATAGTGGATGACATATCATATGTATGGCATGTGAAATGATGTATGGTATGGCATATGGATGACATGGCATAGCGTATGGCATATGAAATGATGTATGACATGGCATAGTGGATGCGTATGTGAATGTGTATTCAACATGGTATATGGTATGACATACGGCGTGTCATGGTATATAGGATAGCGTGGCAAGTTATGCGTATTGCATTGCATATTGGCATATTTAGATTATATTGGCATACGAGATAATATATGTTATGGCATGGCATAAAAGTATGTGATGTGTCATGTGACATGGCATGTGACATGATGATATATATTTAGCAAATATAAATCCATCCATGAATAAAAATACCAAAAGGCCAGTGAAAGTGATCGAGGAGAATGGGGGATACATGTGGGATTTAATGCTAAATCCTAAAATGGGGAATAATGCTATTCTATTACAAAGGATCTTTGTCTGTACAAAAATCCAAGACATTTAGTAATGTCTCAACCTCCTCGGGAAATTTCCACCTCAGGTAGCACAAGTGAAAATGCAAATAAACAAGCAAGATTGTTAATAGCAAATGAAATTTAGGACTTGATCGACTAATTCTATGCCATATTAAAGCATGAATCGAGAGCCGAAGTCTGATGGATGTAAGATGACATAACATAATAGCATATGACATGATGATGTGGCATGTAACATGGTAACATGGCATAATGGTGTATGACATGTGACATGGCATGATGACATGGCATAAATGGCATATGAAATAGCATGTGGTATGATGACATGACATAATGGCGTATGACATGTGATGTGGCATATTAGCATATGACATGGCATGATGTCATAATATTCATGAGTTACTATTCATCATGGCATATGGCATGATGACATGGCGTAGTGGCGTATGACATGTGACATGACATATTAGCATATGACATGGCATGATGACATGACATAAATGGCATATGACATGTGATGTGGCATATTATCATATGACGTGGCATGATGACATGGCATAAATGACATATGACACAACATAGTAAAAAGCTAAACATGACAGTAAAGCTAAATAAAACAATAAGCTAAACATGACAGTAAAGCTAAACTAAGATAATAAGCTAAACATGGCCGAAAAGCTTAAATAACTTAAAAAGCCAAAGGAATAAATGACTTACCAGGGCTAGAAGTCGCTCCCCCCAAATTCCCAAACGCTTAGGATTTTAGTAAAAATTTAATTAGTCGCTAAACTTAATTAAAATTTTACTTAAGTTATTTTAATCCTATGTCTTAGAATTAAAATTTTTATCATATGTATGATATCTTGTGTACCATTTTTATGTTTTTGTGTGTTGGAAGAGGAAGGCTTTGCCTTGTATTTATAGTAGCCTTAAGAGGGGTGGCACCCTTAGGCTTAGCAATATGGGATAAGGTCCCGAACAATGAGTTCCACTAATGGGCCCATTTCGAGCCCATAATGCTATATGGCCCTAAATATGGCATTTGGTGTGCCAAGTGTTATGCCTTGCATAGGCAATATATAGAATGTGTTCTGTGCATACAGAACACTCAGAGTGGGTTGATAGAGGTGGTGGGCCCTACCAGTGCCTTTGGTGAGCCCCACAGTGCAGTGGGCCTGGAGTGTGGCATTTGGCATGCCAAATGTTTTTCCTCTTGCAAGCATCAGTGAAAATGTATTCTGTCTACATAGAACATGCATAATAGGCTGATAGGGGTAATGGGCCCTACCAGTGCCCATGGTAGGTCCCACAGTATGGTGTGCCCGAAATGTGGCATATGGCATGACGTGTGCTCTACCTTGCATAGGCAACATGTTAGGTACTTTGTATGCACAAAATACTCAAAATAAGCTAATAAGGGTAATGGACCCCGTATGTGGGCCCCATCAACACGTGGGCCCCGCTAAGCCATTTTTCTTAGCAGATAATGTTACATGCTTTGCTTCATGTAAGCAAGATGAAATGTGTTCTGTATGCATAGAATGCTCAGAAAAGGCTGACAAGGGTAGCAAGCCCTTTCAGATATCATGGTGGGCCCCACCAACTACGATGTACTCTGTGCCCCAGAATACTCAGGGGGAAGCCACAAAGGCATATGTGCATAATCGAGGTCGATATCGGGGACTAATACCGAGCTGAATCAACCGAAACCTGAAATTGCACGACTGTGAAAAGTTAGAGTCAATAGTTTGCCCCCTGATCAGGACCATTTTGAGGTGACACAATTACAAGTTGTCAAAATGAGATCTAATCATAACATGACTTTTCACAAGAAGGCCGGAAGGTACTGGATCGCCGCTCGTGTCGAGGCCTGAGGCTCCTGCTCAGGCTTGCAAGGATGCTCACGTTGAGACTTGAATCCCAATCCTGCCACTGGGAGCCCAATGCTCTGGCCAGATGATCAAAGCTGACCTATTGCTCATGCTGAGACTTACGACCTAATTTTGTCATTGGGAGCCCAGTGCTCAGGCTAAAATGATCAATGCTGATCTGAGATCCTCGGTGGGACTGATGGTTACACTGTCAAGCTTGAAATTATCTAAAGTCAGTGTTCAGGTACTTACTACTAGGCTTTTGGAATCAAGGGCTTGATTCTATGATCACTACTGGATCGAGTGGTCAACTGCGGGACCTAGATCACCGTCTGTAGGGTCAATGATCGCGCCATCATATAAATGTAAGATATATCCAAAATGGCATTTAGGATCCTCTCCTAGGTCTCTGATATTTTCTGATCGACAGTTTTGACCAGTAAAAATCCCAGCTTTGTCATTGGGGGCCCGACATTCAGGCTATTCCGATCAGGGCTGATCAGTGGTCACTGCAAGACCAATGGCTTCTTTACAAGTAAATCATCTGAAGTCGACGTTTAGCTGATCAGGGCTGACCGGTGGTCACTGTAAGACTGGTGGTTTAGCTGCGAAACTAGAGGTGACCGTCTACTGGGTCGGGGTGATTAACCATCAGATCATATTATCGCACCATCAAATAAGTGTTGTCCGTCTCCAAAATCTGCCTTTGGGACCCTCTGTCAGAATGCAACACTGTTTTTGGTCAATGGCTTGACCAGAAGCCAAAGGTTTAACTATTTTTGATCGTCTGCTAGATTAATTTCCTATCTTTACCAGACATGGGAAAACAATTTATCAGTGAAATTGGTATTAAAATGGTCTAGGAAAAAAATACTTAAATCTTAGGGTATCAGTTTGCTGCATTTTGGCTAATTTTTTAGATTTTTCAGATGCTGTGAGTTGTGAAAATTGGGCTCGGTGGAGTGAATGACCTTTAAAAATTCTAAAATTTTTACTAGAGGCCTAACTTTTTATGTACATCTTAGTGGGAACTAAGCGCATATTAGCATGCACTCCCACAGGGTTGCGCATGTTAGCAAAATTTGCTACATGCGGAGCGCGTTCCCCTATATGCTACGCATCTGTGATGAGTACCTATTATAAATGTGAGTGCGTGGAAATGCATGGATGCATAACTTATATGCCTATATGTTTATGTTTGCAGACGAGTAGACAGTTGGAATAAGAGGAGCATGATCATTACGCTCGGATGATAAAGGAGATCGGCCAGAAGATTGCACGACTGACGATGCATCTGGAACGCTACAATATCGAGGTTCTGGATAGCCTAAGCCCTGATGAAGACCATTCTGGTGAAGATGATGCATAGAGAAGACATGACATCAAATTACCATATACATGATGTTAGAACTTTGTAGTTTTTATATTAGAATAAGATGGTGTGTTATAGTCTAGCAGTGCGTGCCTAGTACGCTACGGTTGTTGCGTACCAACTGTGAAAAACAGATAAAGGCTTATACTGTGTATCTTTTGGATTTATTAATGGAATCCAAAGCTGCTTGCTACTATAAATACACCATGTTTTTTTCTTCACTGCCGAAACATAATTCACTTGCTTTTCTATGCAGAAAATAAATATACAATGACTCAACAATCACTGTTTACTTTCTGCGCTCTTTCCCGCCGTTGGGGTAACGACGAGTGGAGTCGATTAGGCAAGATTGGACTCCACTACCTGAGAACCTTTCAGCAAGTTGCGATCAACAATGCTTTCCTACATGCTGCTGTTCAATTCTAGAATCCAGAGGTTCATGTATTCTGGTTCAACCATGTAGAACTGTGTCCGATGTATGAGGAGTTTGCTACCATCCTTGGAGTTTCCTGTAACATGATGGTGATACTGACAGTGCCAGTGTCTATCAGAGATGCGTTCTCATGTCTGATAAGGGCTTTTGATGTTAGCTCGATGGAGGTGAGGCCACTTTTGACTGCAGATGGCTCTGTAGATCTCACCGCTATTTTCTGGCTATGCGGCCAAAAATCAATAGAAGACCCATCATGGCTGAGGGTAGCTGGATTCAGATTATTGGCACAATTCCTATTCATTGATCCATCCGGTCATGGGGATTTGTTGATTAGGACTGTGGTAGACCAAATGGTTGAGGGTTAGACCCCTTTTCCCATGATTGTAGCAGAGGCGATCCTTGGTCTGGACAGAGTGAAACGAGGGCAGTATGAGCGCTTCAGTGGTAGCTTGCTCCTATTGTAGGTAAGAATTCTAAGCCACCTTTGCAGGTTTTCAACTTAGAAAAGTATGTTTTTTACCTTAATTTTTGCATGAGTAGCCTTTTGTAAGGTTTTCAACTCAACAAGATTTTATTTTTATTTTGTTTTGTAACAGATATAGCTTCAAGAGAAGCTTGGGATCCTGGTACCACCAGCAGGGGTCCCATAAAGATACCTCCCTCATAGCCATATGCGAAGAGGTTATGCCTTCAGTAAGGTGAAGACGATGACATTCCAAGGCTGGACTGAGTGGATGGCGACCCAACCTGAAAGCGAGATTAGGTGGAGCTGTCCTTGGTGGCACATACAACATGTGACTGTGATGACCTATATTGATTATATCCCACTACCAGGATTCAAGCGTTGCACACAATACAGTCCTGCTAGGATCTGTCGATAATATAGTCATTGACAGACTATACCTCAACTGACAGAGTTTGAGGGAGGAAGGCTGGTGCCTCACTTTGTGGAGCATATGGAGAGGACTTGGCCTCGTTGCCAGATAGTGTTGGTGGAGATTTCTGGAGCTGGATCTGCCACAGATGATGAGTACAAGCTGTGGGTGCTGTGCCATGCCTAAGTCCTGTACTACGAGACATCATTAGGCAATAATGTATAATAAAGAAAGATAGCGCTTTATGTTTGGTAGTGGGTTTGTCTTGGTTGATGGCTTAGATTTTTTAGGGTCCTTGATCTCACTAGAGTTGATGAGGTTCTGAATGACCAGTCTGAGAGAGCGACAGTCATCGATGTTGTGACCATGGTGATAATGATAGTAGCAATAAGTTGTGGTTTCCACTGAGGCTGGGGGTGGTGTTTTGAAGTTTGGTTCTAGGGGTTTGATGAGTTTGGCTTTGAAGAGATGCCCAAAGACCTTGGAAAGTAGCATTCCAAGATCCGAGAATCTCTTGGATGGGGTAGTGTTTCAGAGTATGGGGTTTGGCATTTGCAGTATGTTGATGTAGTGAGGCTTTTATGTTTGTAGGGCATTGGCGTAGTGAGGCTTTGGTTGCATCTGAGTGTACATGGTAGTTTTGGGTTTTAGAAAGGAAAGTTCCTTTTTCTTATCCTCAATTTGCTCAATACGTTGTCCTACTGAGTAGATGTCTTCAAAAGTGTGGAACGTCTGGTACTTCAGCTTATCCTAGTAGAGTGGCAGTGACCCCATGATAAGCTTATTGATCATATCGGATTTAGATGGCTTCTGTCTGACCAGTGCAGCTTTGTCCATCCAGTGACTGAAGTAATCCATAAAAGACTTATTAGTTTTCTACTTAACCATTTCCAGGTCCATCAAGGTTACATCAAATCGGGACTTGAAACCGTATTATTTACAAAATGCAGTGTATAGAGGCTTTCACTCAGCTGTGTTCAGACTATGATACCAGGCTAGTGCTGGTCCCTCCAGTGAGATGAAGAAGAGTCAGACTATTTAATCATCCGACAGATCTGTAGTGCTCATCAGCATGGTGTATGTTTTCAGGCGGTTCTTCGGGTCCCCAACTCTATTGTACTTGGGAACATCAGGGAGCTTGAACTTGGTAGGCAACCCCTTGATAGCCCGAATAGAGAACTCATCAAAATTGCATGAGCATGCATGTATGCGTGTTTGGCAGAAAACATGAAAACGGTTAGTGAACACATACCATGCAGTAGTGCTCCCTTCCAACCTTATACCTCCACGAGATTTGGTCAATCCAAGTTCTCCTTTCCTAGGTAGGCATACTAACCCAGAGTTACACTGGGAACTTAAGGTGTGATTCTCTCGATAAGGCAAGAAAAAGGGTTGATCGTTGCCCAATCATATGAGGGATTACAGTGAAAGCCTGATAGCATTTTGACCTAGCCATATTGCTATGATAAGTGAATGCCAATGGAATTGGCATGAGGTTGTGCAACCAAACAGAATCATGAAAGGATTCCAACTCTTAGCACAGTAATACAGGCATGATCATATTATAATGATAAGAGTACGCTAGTGGAATAAGCGTGAGGTTGTGCAATGATACGGAATCATGAAAGGATTCTGACTCTTAGCAGAGCAATACGGGCATGATCTTATTGTTATGATAAGAGTACACCCGTGGAATAGGCATGAGGTTATGCAATCATATAGAATCATGAAAAGATTCTGACTCTTAACAGAGCAATATGGGAATTAATGTCAAAAATGCTCATATAATGCTCATACTCATGCATAATGCCATTTGAATACACATCATAAATATAAGTAAAACTATTTTCCATTACATTAAACTTTAAAGGGATTACATCATCATCAAAATGTATAGAGATAGGGACATCATCATCCTCATACAAATTCTTGTTAAAAGTATTATCTACAAGTATAGCAACATCCTCGTAGACCTTCTGAAGTAGCAAGTCACCCATGTCCAAACTCTGCAACTTAGCTTCAAGTGTAGCGATTGTGGTGGACTCTGGTTCAAGGCCATCAATGATGAGATTATCAATATCACCAAAGATCTGGAAATCATCATAAGGGTTGATGGTGGGATAAGTAGCAGCAACCTTCTTTGATGTTGTCATAATTGATAAATTACAAACATCACCAAAGATGGTGAACTGCTAATCAAAGAAGTCATCCAAGCTAGGTAACATAGGAGCTTGATCGTATTAGGTGTCACCCTAGATATAGGTAATCAGTTTGTAATCATCTAGCTTGTTTGAGGTATGGGGATTAAACCTGATACAATATCTCTCCTCCCATATTATTGTAGGGATATTAAACTTTAGTAAATAATGATGATACCGATAGAAAATTTTACTAGGTACAAAGTGTTAGTGTATTATCGCACCCTAATTTTGGACCGGCTTTGATTCGGATCGATTCCGAGTTGATTCTGGGCCATTTAGGGTTCTTTCGGACCATCCGAGGTCCTTTCGGACCGGGCTAGGCCCGTTTAGGGTTTTATTTAGCACTTTTGGGAAGATGTGTGATCGCATATGTCCCATTACACGCCGCATATGATCATGTGCGTTCACATATGTTTCATTACACAACATGTGCGATCGCACATGTTCCCGAGGGCAGACCTAATTAAACCCTAATCTGCCATTTGGCTTAAGGACCGAAATTTTTTAGCGAAACCCTAGATTTCTGATAGCCGTCAGCAACCATTGGACACTCCAAAACCTAATTATAATCAATCTAAGGCATTAGGATTAATCAAAACGCACTAAAATCAACTAGAATTAGGCATTTTATTCACCTAAACTTGGATTTGGATCGGATTGGATTACAATTCTCATTCCCTAACGCTTTGGAGAATCTAGAAGAGGTAAATCAATTATGTTTATTGATTTTGCATTATTTTAATTATCTTAACATGAATCGAATCGTCATTTTGTATTGTTTGTGATATCCATGTTTAAATATGAATGAAAATTAAATTATTTTAATGATTTCTGCTTTATTTTGGCATGTTTTAATTGTTTAAGTTTTGCCTTGTTTTGCGTGCATATTATCATATGTGATCGCATATGATAGTCTCAATATCATATGCGTTCGCATATGATCATC
>CANYBF011988368.1:0-17869 GCA_948192965.1 Dalechampia spathulata
TACATTAAACATTCATTGAGCATTCATCACAATCATAATCTTACGTAACATAAAGGCATTTTCCCCAAATGCCTCATTGAAGCACACTAGACACTTTCTATGTAACATTTACCTTTAGAATGCTTTTCTTTCATCAACTTAGCATAATTTCTCATCATTAAACATTCACTTTCCATTTCATACCATAATTCCATTTAAAAGCATGCTTTATTCATTCCATTACATATATGATCGATGCACTAAAATATGCTAAATATGTGGATGTGACAGGTTGATAAACCCCTATTATAAGTTGAAAGGTTGGCTTTAAGGCCACTTTTTATTGATAAATATAGTAATAGAGTTGGCCTGCGGGTCATATTTTATTTCCTTTTGTTTAGATTAATAGTAACATTCAATATATGCATTAAGAAGAAGTTTCGAAGATGACAGGAATCCGCATGTTTTAAGAACATAGTACTAGCTAAATTACCAACCAATCACAATTATAGTACAGTGTTAAAAAAAGAGTGTGAAGCCATACCTCAGTGCCAGTTTTAAACCTGGTAACCAGAATATAATTTTATATATATGCAAATATAGATTAATGGTTGTAGTGTGAGGTGATTGGTGAAGCTAGAACTCTTATTATACACATGGTCATTAGCCAAATGGAATGCATAATGCATATGATTATATCTGCAATGATTGAAATGAAAAATGCATTTAAAAGCCAGAACTATCATCATGCAAATGATCATCGGCCAAGCAAATGCAGAATGTAAATGGATGTCATTATACGTATGATATCATGAGTGTAGTGTTCTAGTAGCCAATGTACCTGTATTGAAATGAGGTCTTGTTAATTATGTGATCTTCCAATTCAGCCAATCCTCACAAGGTAAAGATAAATAGGAAGATGGTTAGTGTGTGCTTATAATGTCTTTTCAAATATAAAGGGGAGGATAGGAAGGCTTACTATTAGATGGGGGATGGGCAACCTATAAACACCTGTAAATACTAAGGTTAGGGGAGTAAGTAGTAAAATAGAGCTAATACATCCATAATTTAAAGATTGAAGAGCGTATAATAAGTAGAAATAGGAAAAATTCATGCTAAACTCATATATAGAGAAGGAATGAATATACGATTTTGGCTTAATTAAATTACTTATAAGTTAAAGTCATCAAAGATGATTATAAAGCCATAAATTTTAGTTCATAGAAGTTTAAGGAATAAAAGGAACAAGATTGGAATCCTACACCTAAGAATTGTATTCTCTCTTTAGATGCTTTTAATGGCTACTGGATGAGGTTATGTTAGTGCAAATCTACTCGCGTTCATGATGAAGCGAAGCCACTATCATTGAATTATTTTGTAAGAATCCTTGGAGTGACTCTACTAGCTTTCTAGTCTCCTCACATTTAGATTTAGAGGATAAACTTGTGATGACAATGCTCTATTATCAAGCTTTAAGGCTGAGGATTCCTTGCTGTAACTCTTCAATCTCCTTTTTTATTTCTTCAAGTTTTTTAACTAAGGCTTCCATTATCTCAGCTTGCCTATGCTAGGTCACTATGCTATTCTTATACTTCTGATATTGCTCCTTAAAAAACTGAAGCTTCCATGTGAACTACTAATCAAAATGGCTAGATTCAACGTATTTCTAGAAAAGCTCAATGGCTTCTATTTTTAAAGCAGTCAATCTATCCAGAGTGTAAACGTCATTGGCTGCTACTATAAAACAGACTAAGGTAGAGAGAAGGCCATGCTGCTGGTTCTCAGTCAATAAGGAAATGTCTAAAGAAAGCACTATAGTGAGTGTTGTGTGAGAAACTTTGACATCTACCTAACTAGGAGCTAGATCTTCTTTTATCACCTGTGGTGGGGACTTTGTTAAAAAATTGAACTCCATGGTCTTAATAGGCACCACTGTCAGACAAGAGTGAATTTTGGATATGTTATATAAGGAAAATATACAATGGGTTCTTAAATATGATAGAATGATGAATTCAAATCATATAGAAATTAAGAGAGGTGGGCTTACTGATGTGGTAGCCTCATTATTTTTGGAGTCAAAAGAGAGTCCTCCTATACCTACAAGGAACCAAGGGAAGTTAGAAGTGAGAGCCAAAGATAGGAATAAGTACGATGTAGGCTATACCATGAAGAGGACCAAGTTGTACATCTAAAGAAATTGAGTCTGCAGTCAGTCTTGCTTGGTTGGCACCACTAGCACCTCTTGCAACAAAATTGAAATGTTAGTGATGAACTGGGGAGAAACAGGAAGGAGAATTGTTTCTTACCACTAGCTTCTTATAACTCCTCCCTACTGGGTTCTTCTAATTCCTCTTCACTAAGTATGCTCTTAGATAAATCAATAGGATCCTCTTTACTTTCATCTTAAAGTGAGGGTTTGGTAAGTAGAGGAATATGACTAGATCATCTGGAATGAGGTGCCAAGGATTTCAGGGTCAGTTTTTATTTCGTCTGAGAGAGAGTAATAGATATGGAACCAAGCCATTTTCCTTGACCTATAGCATAACCCAAAGTAAAAATTCATAAAATAAAATAGCATACTTAACAAAAGAGCAGTAACTGAGAGGATCCAAAAAGATACTTGGCAGTTGGGAGATGTGTTGAAAAAGAGGTAGTACTTATTTGATCGAGCATTCCTTAAAAGCCTAAGAAGCGTTGGTATCCACCGGAAAAAGATAGCACTAGAAAAAGATACTTGGTAGTTATTTTGGACATGGAAGAGGATAGAAGGATCTAGTTCCTACACATGTAAATATTAAGAGGAATCAATAATATAAGGACAACAAAAAAACTAAAATTCTCTTAACTTAAGCAGCACTTTTCTGTTCATTCAATTACAATCCTTCAAGCACTTTTTTCTCAATATTGTTCTTAATGCAAATACTATTTATTATTCATATACAACAAATTTCCTTGGAATTTATTTAGTTCTCTTCCTTTTCCTAGCCTATTTTCACATTTTCGTTATTGTTCCTTAAGCTTTTCAATTGAGCTATTTATTATGTTCAAATAAATTGTTAAAGGAGCTTGAGAATTCATAGTCACCAAGGTGCATTAATTGAGGATTCAATCCTCTGGCACGCTTGCAATCCATTTTCACAAATCTATGCCAAACAAATAAATATTAATTCTAGATTAAATTTCAAATGGGTTTATCCATTTTTTTCTTAAGAATCTTTTTAACTTCATGTATTTCATAAGATTGTTCATTTTCAAATCCTCATTTTAATAATCTTCATGATTATTTCTAATTACACTATGTTTAATTTCCTAAATCCTATTGTAGATAATGAACAATTTAATTTAAAACTTTAAGAAATAAAAAAATATTACTATCAAATAATGAGAAATAACAAACATCTAAAATATTAAAGATAAATTAGTTTTTCCTAATGAAGATTATTTCTTTTTTATCTACATAATAAACTATAAAAGTAACATGTATTTATCTTGTAATTAAATTCTTTAATATATTAGAATGACATATATTATTCATGAAATTAAATAATTAAAAATCAATACTAATGGAAATATTATTAATTTTTATGAATAAAAAATTAAAGAAATTTAAATAATTATTAATTAATAAATAATTGAATATCTTTTTTTTTTTGGCTTATTCATTCCAAAAATTTCCAAATGATGAATTTTATTATGCAATCAATGATATTTGTACCAAAAAGAAAATATATGGATGCTAAATAACATAAATATAAAAAAATCTAACTATAAATGTACCTAACAAAACTCTATTGTCATTGATGTTAATCTTTATGAATGAAGTTGAACATATAAATATGATCTTTAATTCATTTAATAATGGTTGATAATCATTCAAACTTTAATTAACCTTTAACTTCTTCATAGAAAATAAATGTTTCTTAAACAACATTAACATGTAGTTCATCACATGAGATTTTAAATAATAACAATCAACAAATTTTTTTATATCATAAAAACAAAATATTATTCATACATAAAAATAGTTGGAATTAAAGTAAAATAACATATATCAAACTTTCTTTACACTTTACATTCTTATCAATAAGAATTAATTCCAAACTAATCAATTTAAGATTGTATTTCATATTAAAAGATTTCTACATCCGACATATTATCACCCTAATAGTCTAACTCTCTTTATTGGTATTAAGATCTAAGAGTAAAAAATATGTCATATGTATTGAATAGATATTCAATGAATTAAAATGAAATAAATTATAAAAGAAATTTGTGTTCTACACTTATATATATAGGAAAAATTTAAATATATAGGGGTAATTTACGTCCATAGTCCTCATAGTCCTCCAATTCATGTCTCTTTTCCACCAATCCTCTAACTTGAATTTATATCATAAAAATCCTTGATTTTTAATTTTCTTCCCATAAAATTCTTTTGGATAATATGTGTACATAAAAAATAAAAATAATATAACTAGACTTGTCACATGTAAATAATGTAACAAAGTAAATATTAAAATATTACACCATATATATTTATCTCATTTAATTATCACATTATTATATTCTCTTAATTAAAATCATAGCTTCAAGTGATGTACATTACGTAAAATTAAGTTAAACGTATACAAAAACTCTAAACAAAATTCTATTATTTTTAATAACTTAATTCTTTTAAGTGTAAAAAATTAAAATATATAAGCATAAAAATTTATATAATTAAGATAAAAATCATTTATAATTTTTTCTCCAATACTTAAAAAGGAATATTATATTATTATTATTATTATTTACACATAAATTTATAAAATGAATAAAATTTAAAAGTTATAACAAAATATCAATAGGATTGTAAAATTATATTACATTAATGTATTATAAACATGTTTTTTTAATGACAACCACACATGATAAACATTTAAACTAGTTGTTATCTTGAAATTAAGATTCAAATGTACAATACACAAAAGAACTAATAGTTTTTAGAAAAACATGTATCTACTTTCCAAACAAAAAGGTATCTAATCATTGAAAATAACAATTCTTATGTTATTATCACATAAATAATGAAATAATTAAAGTAACTAGCCATACAAAATTCATAATATCTATCCCATGTATCTTGATGATACTTCTTATCCTTTCATTTTGTTGTCTTTCAATCCTTTAGCTTGTCCTTATGCACCTACAAGCTGCTATTAAGAAAAACATACATTTATGTTAATGTCACATGTATTTTAATTATTGATATTATAATAAATAATAATACATACAACAATTACCTTTGAAAATTTAGTCATAACATTATGATACTTGTCACACCTAATCAGTGGAAACATATTTTTGTAGAACGATTAATAAAAATCATATAATTAGGAACTCATTAATCACTTTACAAAATTTATGATTTTTCTTTACTTTGATGGGATATATATGGTCTATAAGTATAACTATTTATTTTATTATTTATGACTTCTACCGTCACCTATTCATATAAAATATTCACATATAAATTATGACATGCCATCAAGCAATTGTTTAATATATAACATTTTTATAATTTAAGCAAACTACACATTTGATAATTTTAGCATATATAATATTATACAAAAATAAATTATTTTACTACCTATAAATTATACAATGATAGTTGTATAATAAAAACATCAGCTAGGAATATAATATATTGTCCAAAGCATGATTTCAAGGGGCGTACAAGACTTGGAGTGTCTTGACTACTCTAAGGCTTCACTAATTTGGTCATCTCTCTAAACTACTCTGACTTGTTAATCAAATGATAAACACTGAGTATAAAACTCAGTGGTATCTAATAATAATTGTACTATGAATAAAATTTTATTATCTTATTATAATATAAATATAAGTAATGAATAAAACAATTTAATGAATAACATAGCAATTTATCATAATAAATATGATAGCTAATAAAATTATACCATCAATAATGAATTATCATTAAAATAATCCTCTATGATTAACTCTATATACCATTCATCATTTTTATGGATCAACCATATTATCGCTCTATATATCAATAGAATAATAATGATATACTCTATATTAGTGAATGCAAATATGAATTGCATTCATTTTTTTCTCGTAGCAATGACATGTTATATGATAATGAATACAAATATGAATTACATTCCTCTCATCTCTATCATTTCATCATTTCCATATGAATTCACTATTTTTCTATGAATTCATCATTTTCCTTTTCTATAATCACATCAATCTCTAGCTTTAATTGTATACAATTTATATTGGATATATTTTCAATTATTTATCTTTTCCAGTATATCTTTGTATTCACTGTCTCTATATCATTTCAATATATACATATACTAGCACCTCCTTTTACCTCCTTTTTATAATATATAAATATACTAATGCCTCCCTTATTTTATCCTTGTATATATATTTATATGTATATTTATATATATAACTATACCTTCCTTATTCCTCAATAATGTCATACCAATGTTATATGATGTATGAATTTATCGTGTATGTATTTATGCGATGATGACACAATTATAAATTGATAACATTTCCAACATTCATAAATAATAAATAAATAATAAATAAATATTCATAATGTTTCACAATAATATACTTATATCTTTAATTCTTTAATTTTACCTACAAATCTCATTTATAACTTAATTATTATTAGGCAAAAACTTATTTTTGCTCTATCTTTATTTTTATCTGCCAACAAAATAGGGGTAGTGATTCCTTTATTATCATCATATGTTAATCATAAATTATTTAATACTCTAATTAAATAAATATTTATTTCAAATACTTCAAATGTCTATGTTTATTCATATTGTATCATATCCTTGAATCAAACTTCTAAGGATCTATATATTAGCGTTCATGTTTCTATATTTGAGGCATAAGCATTCGCCAAGTAATCATATAAATGATAACTTTTCTTTGCATTCACTTTAATTTTAACATAGGTTGGTTGGCATAAACTAAACCATAATTCATATATACATCTAAATTGAAATGCTACATTTTATAGATTGCCATACTTCCTCCGTTTATAATGTAATACATTAATGCACTTTATGATAGTAAAATTTAACTCAACTTTTAAGTCATTTACTTAAGTAGATGTGTGCGGTTTAATAAAATTTTAATTGTATTTTATTCCTCCATTGTCGATTTTTACTTAATAAGAAAGCACCATGTTGTTGCACACATATGCGCATGGTTTGCATTCCTAAATGATATCATTAACTCTTATGGATCATATGGTGTAATGAACTAGTCAAAAGTGTACTTATTGGCCTTGCATAACTTTTATATCCAATTCATGTAATCCAAACACATTTATCATTACATAATGCAAGTATAAAATTATACCATAGTTGACACCTTACATAGTAATTTGAGATGCATTAAAACAACCATGTGAACCTTCTTAAATGTTATTTTCGTAGTAATTGAAACATGAATCACACATTCACGTCACTTAAATTTATACAAAATGTTTCATTTAATCATGGTTATAAATGGTAATGTTTAGTCTAATATTGTAAAGCATGGAAACATTACGTCTAACAGCTCCACTCACTTTCTAATTAAATAGATTTTTCCACAAATGAGGCATCAATATATATATAATTTCTTATGACCAATATATTACATCAATAATAAAATACAAGTTTAACAAATGTCCTTTAATTATGTCATTAGTAGTATACATTATTTAAAGTTCATTTAGTTCAAGGTTACATACCCCATGCACATATATTAACTTAAAATTCTATTCCAAGCTGATGTTATGCCTAATCATTAAGAAGAAAATTAATCTAGGTTGTCCAATCAATATATCATGTGTACAACTCCTAGCCAATATCTTGTTTAACAATTTAGTAAACCATGGTAAATAATACACATCCAATACTTACAAGTACGCACATAACAGCTAGTTAAGATAACAATGTTTTTATTTCTTAGTACCTTGTATATATACATTTGTTTTAGGCTTAATTATCCATTTAGTTAATATATGTTGGTTTATTAAAACATGATTAGCAGTGGAAGATATAATTTAAAACTTTTTAAATTCACGTTTTACAATGGATCTTACAATTCTATACGTAGAAAACATCATATACAGAAAAGATTATATAGATATAAGGAGATTGAAATACTTACTGTTAAGCCAATCTCCTTCTTTCTTTTGCCTTTGGAAAAGTTATAGCAAACTTTTCAATCCCTAAGGATAGAGGATCTCCAAACTATCCACACAAGTTAATAAAATGATCAGCAATCAAATTACTAGTTTTGTTTAGAGACTAGTAAAATAAAACGTAAAGAGAATGGATGAAGAATGGTGATTAAATTCAGTTTTGTCCTTGATGTTCTATTAAAACCAAATTGTTTTTCTTTATTATTGAGCTTCAAAATTTTAGAAAGCAGAAGGAGGAAGGAGGAAATTAAAATTTTGCTTCTGTCTCTCTTTTGTTTTCACTAAAACATCATATGTAACCTTAATTAGGTTTAGGGTTATAATAAGTCAAGTCATGTACTTGTCACATGCTTCTGGCATGTGACTTGCATGTGACTAACTTAAATTTCCTTCCAAAAGAACAAGTCAATCATGTGCACTTCCACTTAATTCATCATACATGAATAAATCATGTGACAATCACATTTTGACTATTAAGTCAATCAATTCCATCAAAACCCTGTATATACCATGCATGTAGAACATGTCATCTTAAATCACTTGTATCTTAAGTTATACTCATTAGATTTCAATGATCTTGGTATCAAATCGAAGCTCTTTTCATGCTCTTTCTAATGAACATGAAAAATTCTAGTTGTTTAATAACCATAAAACATTATTTTACCAATATCTATTCGTGATTATCATTTCCTTACTTTTAGTGTGCGACCTTTTGGGTTCTTGACATGTTAGCAATACATGAATATATTATTAAACTTCATTTAATAACATCATATGTAAATCATGAGCAGTGTCTAGTCACACATCATCACTACCCAAATGCCAAGAGTTCATTAGTTTGACTACAACCCTTCCACATCAGATTCCATGCAATAAACTCCTTTCACCATCCTTTATCTCATTTAGGTTTGAGTATGGATTAATATCAACTCAATGCATGATCAAGTGTGTTAGATCATGCCTTAAATTTGATGTTTCATGTACCATAATCTTTATTCCTAAAATGCCCTTATGAAACTAATTCACTAATAGGCATTCTACTCTGGCCAGAGATTCCTATTAAAGAATATTACATGAATTAATGAGATAAACCCCTACAGTTAATCTAGAGTGGTGAATCCTTTATTGATAAACAAATACCTTCAACTACTTCACATTATATCCAACCTCTAAGTTATGAATGCCTCCTATGGAGGAATAAAATATAGGAGTCAAAACATAGTGATCCATAATTAAGATAACCTTGTTATCTCAAGTCTTAAGGATACTTGCACTACTGATATGAGTGAGATATACTTCACAGACATAGATCAATCATCCATAAGAAATCTCACTGGCAAGGCCTCCAATGAGACAGCCTCCTACTGCTCATCCATATGTTCACTTTAGATAACTTTTGTCATGATGAATGAGAATCATTCTTAAAAGAAGTGTAACATGTACTAATCTTAATCGCATTAATAATATCAATTCTTATTAATACATTGATCTGGGATAATTTAGATATTGAACATTTACATACAATAAGAATCTCATTGCATAAACTTCTTTATAAATTCCTTTATACAGTTCCAATATCTTGGAATTCATTATTTAGTTAATAACTTATTGAGTAAACTGAATAATGAATGGTGCCTTTTATTGATAAATGGTTCAATATCAAATTACAATGAAACATGATGCTCTAGAGCATACACTAACAATATATATATAGTCAAGGTGTTAATTATAGAAGATTTAATTCCAACTTATGCCATATGTATTAAGTCACCTTGGCATTTCATCATTTGCTACATCTCTCCAAAGAAAATGTTTCTAGGCTTAACTTAAATTCCCCTTACAAACATCAAAACATAGGTGGATGATATAAGACCAAATTTCCTTAATAATGTAATTTGGTTGACAAGTATGAATTGACACATCGTTTCATCAGTATATTAAATTATGACATTATGTAATAATTATCTTGACTCAAGATAATCTTATATGGATTACAACATATGAAAACTTAGAAGAATCTAGTATTATTCCTAATCCTTTGCTCATTTGGTTCAATAATATTAATTACTAGTGTCACAATTAAGTTAAAACCATATACATAGGTATATTATAAGATGAAATCCTTTAATCTAATTGAAACAATTTGGTTATTAAATGGTAAGATATAACACTATAAACCAATTCAACACTCATGTGACTTCAAATAGGAATGCAAGTTTACGCATCCTTATAGATGCTATTAATGAAAATACTTTATTCTAGCTTCTATGTATTCATGAAACTAGCTCCCTCATACTAAAAGGATATTCACATAATCAACCCTCAACATATAAAACACTTAAATATAACACATATATCAATAATATAAACTGTAAGTTTCTAAGCTATGGTTGATTTGATTATTTCAACTCTTTTATGGAACTCATTGTACCATTTAATAGTGTCATGTAGAATTGCAATAAATTATTACTGTACATGTAAGGTATAACTTGTATATGCTTGCAGTCATGAATAAAAAAACAATTCCTAAGATAATTCACATATAAGCAATAACTCACTTACTCAGCAAGATGCACATACAAATCTCAGCTTATATTCTGTGCATACTTCTTTTTCTTTCACCCTAAGACCTTATCAATACATAAACCTAATTAAAAATAATTTTGCAGAACTCTTTTCCTTACCTAGAACCATAAGTTACTAAAATTCGACTCTTAGGAAACCTCTTATCTTCAACAAACAACAAATTATTTTTACCAAGGAGACTAAATTTTTTCTTCTTGCTTAACTTGTTTATTTCTTGAGTGAGTTCTCAAGACTCGCTAAGCAATTGATTTTAAAGGTAACCTTCACCTCCTACTCTTTAAGTAGCTAGTTTTCTCATCAGCAATGGGATTAAATTACTTACAACCTTATTTCCTTTCCCTTTTATTAATATAAGAAAACTATATACATAATATATCAATGAGTTCATTAATTATCCTTTTTAATTTAAATTAATTAATATAAGATACTATTCATATTATTGACCTTGGATTTTCACTCACACACATGCATTTTTGTATTTTCCTTGATATGACTTAGTGTAGTACTCTATTTTAAAATTTAAGTTACATACAAGCTATTTGCAATGCCATAAACCATTTGATGATATGGTGAATTTAGTTTTTGGCTCGTACAAGGTGGTGTATAAAATTGGCCTTTTTGTGCATGCATGCTATTAACTTGCTCTCTTCTCGATACAACTTAACAAGGGTTCCCGTTATTAAAACCAAGTTGCATACATATGTTTTATAGCCTTTTGAATCATTAGGACATGCAATGCATCTAGTTTATTGCTCATGTAAGTTGATGCATAAAGTAACTTTTCAACTTTATCCATAGCATGAAGTTGATTTTCCAACTTCATGTGTCGTATATAACACTTCATGTGATGAATGAAGTCAAAAATCTCACTTTTTCCCATATTGCTAATGCATTTTAGCTTCTTACCTCTTGGATTTTATAAATACCCTTTTTGATATTAACATTTGGTAGCCCCTTGAATGATAAATTCTAAGGCAAAACTTTGCCAAAATCTAATCTTACTGAATTAAGCTCTTAATTAGGTAATTATAACTAATTAATCACACTTAAACCCTAATCATGTTTGGAAATTGAAGATCTTAACTAAGTATTGGTGAGTTAATTTTCCTTCCACTTTTCCATTTTTCACTTTGATTTTCATTGATTTGGTAGGTTTTGCTTATGATTTTGCTTGTTTTTGAATGCTACAGTAGCATTTAAGGCTTATTAATGACTTAAATGAACTATGATAGTCAAAACAATCAATTTACATTCATGATTTTAGATAAAAAACATAATTTTCCTCTTCTAGCAAATAACTTCATGTGATGTATATACTATTATATACGGCGCATGTAGTTTGTTTTTCACTTCACATGATGCATATATCACATTGTGGGATGCATATACCTTCGTTTTTATTATGTATGATGCATGTATACATTGATGTGATGCATATAATCCTCTGGGTTGATAGAAATTTAGTCATTTTTAATCATTTTTTGCTTTGATTTTTAGTTTCTTTGAAGTTTCTAGTAGCATTTATGATCTCATAGTGATCTTAATGATTTGGATTCATCATAAATCATTCTAATTTCATTGATTTTGGCCTTAAAATTATTTAATCAAGTTAAATACTATTTTTAACATAATTTAGTTGTAATTGGTGTGATTGAAGCCAAATTGGATGTTGATTTATGCTCTAAGCAATGCTTATGGATGTTAGAGTCTTCCAATTTTAATTTTCATGATCAATTTGATTGATTTTACTACTAAATCAATCAAATTGATCATGAAAATCAAAATTGGAAGACTCTAACAATCAACTTAATTTTGTTTAATTCTTTAATTAAATGCTATTTTAATTACAATTTTGGGTTTGTTCACATTATTAGCCTTAATTGGATGTTGACTTGTTTCTAAGTGATACGACATGTGATCTTAAAGTCTTTCAATTATGTATATGAATGATTTTGCTTAAAATTGATTTATTTTAATGATCCAACTTATGTTAATTCCTTGTTTCATAAATATTACTGACATATTCCCAAGATTTGATCATTGAATCATGCTTTCACATTGCCTTGAATTGATAAACTGTATCCCAACATTGCTTTTATTACTTAACATCATTTATTTACATTTTTTCATTCATGCATTTTAGCTCGAACTGTCTAAGGTTATTTCTCGATTGAAGGAGATATTGCTATATGTCTTGGATTCTTTTCATATCATTAAAGATCCTTTGTAATTGAATAAACCTTTATTTTATTAGTTTTCCCCTACATGTATGATTTAGCTTTATTTCATTGTGTATCCCTTATCTCTTTTGATCTCTTTCTTCAAGTTATTATTTTAATTTTTATTCATGCTGCTATACCTTATCATGCTTCTATGCTTATTTTATCATTGCTATATGATGTATGCTATATCATGTCATACTTATGCCATGTCATTTCACATGTCATGCCTATGCTACATCATTTCACATGTTATGCTTATGTTATGTCATCTTTCACATGACATGCTAATGCCATGTCATATTTCACATATCATGATTATGCCATATCATTTTATATATCATGCCTATGCTATGTCATTTCATATGTCATGCTTATGCCATGTCATTTCATATGGCATGCCTACGCTATATCATCATTTCATATATCATGCTTATACCATGTCATCTTTCACATGTCATGCATATACTATGTCATCTTTCATATATCATGTTTATACTATGTCATCTCATATGTCATGCTTATGCTATGTCATATCTCACATATCATGCATATACTATGTTTCATTTACAATGATTATCATATCATATTTGCCATGTTATCATCTGTCATGATTGTTGTCATGCTACATCACATTATTTACTTATTTCATGTTTATGGATGCTTACCTACCTAGGATAGTTAATTCAACTAAAATGGTAAGAATTGAATTTAGAAACTCTAAGAAAATAGATCTTCACCACCTGAACCCATCCTTGAAGGGTTTGACTTAGCACTCATGTTATGGGTCTATTAAGCCAAATCTAAAACCATCTGGAGGTAGCTCCATCTTATGACTCTTTTGAGTTTGTTTCATTCCTCAAGGTAGCCCCTCAAGAAGACTATACTTTTGCTCGAAGCAAGCCTCCAATGTCATCTATCACAAGCCTTGCTCTAGGAGATTATCGATACCTTCATTGCTACTATTACTATTGCCCAGATCGAGTCAGTGATGGAGTTCATTGTTTTGGACATTTTAATGTCTTTTACCTTGCTTTTGGGTCGGTAATGGTTTCATCTGTTGGGAGGTATGCCATCCACCTTAAGATTAAGTTTCTATAAGATAAGGGTGTGATTACTATTGCTGCTGATAATGAGGTTGCCTTAGCCTACATCAGAGAGGATGTCCCTCTCAAAACTGGTTTTCTAGATTACTGCCATTGGAGAACCTGAGTCATACTCATACTAATTAAGCCTTATCATTGAGAGAATGTTGCATATCATGAACTTTATACCTGGCAAAGGTCTAGGCCGGTACCAGCAGGATCCAGTTAAGTTAAATATTCCTACATTGATATAGGAAGAGAGATACTATATCAGGTTTGACCCTTATACCTCAGACAAGCCAAAGGATTGTAAGATAGCTACCTTTATCTAGGGAGAAACTCAGTATGATCGTACTCCCAAGTTGCCTAACTCATATGATTTCTTTAATCAACAATTTGCTATCTTTGCTGATGTTTATGACTTGTCAGTCTTAACAACACCTCAGAAGGTCACTGCCACTTCTTCTTCCATTATTAGCCTTAATGATGGTTTCCAAATCTTTGATGATGTTGCTAATCTCACCACTAATAGCCTCAAGCCAGAACCCATTATAGTTGCCGCATTAGAAACCAAACTGCATAGTTTAGATATGGAGGATCTATTGCTTCAAAAGGTCTATAAGGACATCACTATCTTAATAGATAATACTTTTTGTGAACTTTTATATGAGGATGATGATATCCTTATTTCTATACTATTTGATGATGATATAATCCCTCCAAAATTTAATGCAATGAAAAATAGTTTTGCTTATGTTTGTGATGTGTATTCTAATGGCATTATGCATAAACATGAGCATTTTTGATATTAACGCATCACGCATAAAAACTGTTAACATTAGCATAGATGACAGGTTATATCCTCTTCAAATTGCATCTGACTTAACTCTTAATAAGAGAATAAATATTATCAAAATGTTGAAATAATATATAAAATCCTTTGCTTTAGGCTATAAAGACATGTTAAGTGTCGACAGAACCATAGCAAAACATGTAATTTTGATCAAGCTTAAATTCAAGCTAGTTAAGCAAAAGTTGCATCGACTTTGACCATAATAAGCTTAAAAAGTTAAGGAGGATATCAAAAAGTAGTTAGGTCCTAAGTTCCTTGAAATGGTTGACTATCCCAAATAGTTGGCCAATGTAGTTTTGGTTCCCAAAAAAGATGATAAGGTCAGGATTTATGTAGACTATAGGGATCTTAATAAAGTATACAAACAAGATGACTTTCCTTTACCTCACATTAACATGCTAGTCGCTATTATAACCGCTAGTGCTATGTACTCATTTATTGATGGGTTTTCTAGGTATAATTAAATCCTCATGGCTATTATGGATAAGGTAAAGATAGCTTTCATCATAGAATGGGGGACCTATCGCTACAAGGTCATTCCCTTTGGTCTAAAGAATGTAAGTGCTACCTATCAAAGGGCCATAATAACCTTGTTACATGATTTAATCCATAAAGAGTTTGAGGTCGATGTGGATGACATGATGGTGAAGTCTACTACCAAGGAAGAGCATACAGTTGCTCTTAACAAATCAATCAAGTTGAGAAGTATGGGCTCAAGCTAAACCTAAAGAAGTGCATATTTGGGGTAACATCTGGTAAGTTATTGGGTCATGTAATTAATCAGAGGGGTATCAAGGTGGATCTCGATAAGGAAAACTCAATGTGTGAGATGCCTATTCCTAAAATTGAGACTAAATTCAGAGGATTTCTAAGATAGCTTTAGCATATCAGTAAATTCATTACTAAGTTCATTATTATGTTTGAGCCTAGGTTCAAGCTTTTGAGGAAGAACAAGCCTTTGGTTTGGGATGAGAATTATCAATTTACATTCAAGAGGGTGAAGCATTACCTATACAACCCATCGATTCTATAGCCACCTTGGCCAGGGAAACCATTATTGCTGTATTTAGCCTTGGAGGAAGAGTCAGTGGGAGTTATGATTACTGAGAAGAATGGAGCTGGAGTTGAGCATACCATTTACTATATGAGTAAGAAACTATTACCAAAAGAGTACAAGTATAACACTATTGAAAAGTTGTTCATGGTTATGGTCTAGGTCACTAAAAAGCTCAGGCATTACTTGTAATTACTTCAAGTTCAGGCGATCTCCAAGGTCAATCCTATGAAGTTCCTTCGATGGTGGGGAAGCTTTCCAAGTGTCCAATTAAATTATCAAAATTCGATGTGTAGTACATCACTAAGAAAGTCATCAAAGGTAAAGTGATTATTGAATTCTTAGCATCCATGCTAGTGGATGACTTTGAAACTTTTAAACTGAACTTTCTAGATGAGCGCTTGGGGTCAATTGATATCTAAAAATAGTAACTTCACTTTCACAACATGGTCAATAAAAGAGGTGCAGGCATAGGGGTTATGCTAATCACTCTTGAAGGTGACTTGATTATGATTATGCTCTCAAAGCAATTGAGCTTTCTAGTCACTAATAATATGGCTGAGTATGAAGCATGTATGTTTAGGCTTGAAGTACTACTGATGATTGATGCCTAACAAGTAGAGGTATTTAGTGATTCAATGTTTGTCATTCACCAATCCATGGCTGAGTGAGATGTTAAGGAAGAAAGGCTTAAACCTTATGCTGAATACATGAAGTTCATGGTTTGTAATTTTAGCTCATATGAATTCATTTATACTTTACATAATGAGAATCAAATAACTGATGCTTTGGCTACACTAGCTTTAGTATGTATGAATGACCATAATGTCTGATTCAACCTGTGATATCGAGCAGTCAAGGATCCTCTACTATAATGGTGAACAAGTTATGGTGTTAAACCAGCAAGATGAAAATTCATGGTATACCAATATCATGAGTTTTCTAAGAATCGATATCTATCTGAAAGAAGCTAATAAGGTGGATAAGCTAGCTTTATGAAGGTTGGTAGCTTACTTTACCTAGCATCAGGGTATTCTCTATAGAAGAACAGTTGATGGTTTACAACTTTGATACATATTGGGGAAGGAGATTGAAATAGTCATGTAGATAGTGCATGCTAGAGCTTGCGCGTCTTACATGAATGGATTCACTTTATATAGAAAGATCTTGAACTAAGGTTATTTTTAGCTTACCATGGAGATAGACTAGATATAGTTTATTTGGTAATGTCATGAATGCTAGATTCATGGAGATTTAAATCATTTTCCACTGATCAAATTACAGAATTTGACAATGCCATGGCCTTTCTTAGCTTGGGGGATTGATATTATAGGTGAGATTCATCCTAATGCTTCAAATGGGCATCAGTACATATTGGTGGCTATCGACTACTTCTCTAAATGGGTGAAAGTAGAATCCTATAGTAAATTGGAGGCATCACTTGGCGTCCGATAATAGAGTGCAATTCCAAGGCCAAGTGTTTAATTTGCTAGAGAGATATGGAATTGAACATCATCGATCTTCTCCATATCACCCTCAAGCTAATGGGGTAGCTAAAATGGCAAGTAAGATAATTAAGAGAATTTTAGCCAAGATAATGTAGACTTATCCAGATTGGTATGAGCAATTTCCATTTGCTTATAGGGTTACGGAATTACTACAAGGAGTCTTACGGGTGCTACTCCCTATTTTATGGTTTATATGATAAAAGCCATGTTGCCAGTGTCACATCCTGCATTATGTGTGTTGCTGTGCATGTATAAATTAATGTTATAATGAAATTTCTATGATAATGATGTGATGATGGTATAAAATAGTGAGTATGCTAAGTAGAAATGCATTTAAAGTTTGAAAAAGGGATAT
>CANYBF011988601.1:0-12425 GCA_948192965.1 Dalechampia spathulata
ATCAAATTGACATCAATGCATCATGAACTATTAATGTTATGGATCTTTAAATGCTATGATTATTTGGACTATATGATTAATTGTATTACATGTTATAACTAGCACCATTGAGTTTTATACTCAGCGTTTGTCAATTGATAAACGCAGAAACAAGCAAAGTCGCAGAAGAGAATCATTGAAGCAGCAGCAGGACAAATCAATATGAGTGGTAATAAAGATATTATGGACTTCTTATAAGTTTTAAGCATGCAATACTTAAGATAGAACTTTGATAGTATCTTGAACTTTGATATACTATAAACATGTAATAACATGTGTACAACTATGACACTAATAATGGTATGAACTAAACAATGTTTATATGATGAACCAGGAACCGTTAAAATGAATTAGACATATAAAAAAAATTTCACACTATTTATGAATGTATGAAATCCCTTGTAGAATGATTATTGATTTTCTTGATGGAATATTAGTAACCATTATACAGGACCATGTTACGCAGTCAGAAGACGTAACAATGATTATGATAGCATGTCATATCATAAATAAGGTTATGATGTGACATGTTATTTTTAATATATAACATCTCAAATATATATAAAATTACTTTCACATAATTTTTAAATGCATAATATAAAAACATATATATTGACTATAATATTTTATTATATGAAAAATGTTTACATTTTTTGGAAAAATCTCACAACATGTTTAAAAATCATTAATGTCATATCAGTTTCATCCAAAACATCATTTATACATGTTATAAAATTATTTTGCATATATTCATGTAATCTTTCATATATTTACATATTTTAAAATTTTGAGAAAAATTTGTATTGAAAATGTGAAATTTCATATATGATTTTATGTGAAATTTCACATATGATTTTATGTGAAATTTCACATATACTTATGTATACATTTAAAATTAGTTATACATTTAAAAAAATTACATGAATGATTAATTTGATATACAAGATGTACAATCATATAGTCTTCAAAATTTTCATATATTTATATAAAATTCATAAAAATAAACATACCTCAATGATGAATAATGTAAATATGAAATATATATAAATTATGTGCTAAATTTTAATTGTTAAAAAATTTATAAAATTCATTAATTTAAAATATTAAAAATTAAATTAAAAAATAAATCAAATTATGAAATATTTCTTTGCAATTATAATGATGGGCGCCACGTGAGAAATTCTTGACGCCGTGAAGAGGCAAAGCAGTGCCTCTACGACCCAACCCAGTTAAGGAAACCACGAAACCACTCACATTAATACCTGAAATTCTGATTAGTCTTAATTCATTTCTCGCATCCTACGATTTTCGAAGGTAATTGTTTAAAATTTGCAATTGTTGTCACAGAATTCTGTTCTTTTAATCGTTTCAGATAATTGGCTTATCTTTATTTCCTCACCGTAATTAGGGTTTTCATCTGATCTATCAAAGTTCATCATTTCTTTTTTATTTCAGTGTTTGCAGATAGGAAACGAACATGTTTAATCGTCTTTTTGGAAAGCCGAAGCAGGAAAGTAATGCTTTAACTACATTAGACAAATTAAATGAGGTATAATTTGTCATATTCGTATGGTCCTGTTCTTAGTTAATTTGTTTCTGGCTGCCTAATGAAATTCTGGAACCTTTGTTCCTGTTGTATATACTCAGAGACTTTTAAATTTTGTTGAAGTTAACCCTTTTTTCTGTTTAATAGACTCTTGAAATGTTAGAGAAAAAGGAGAAAGTACTTGTTAAAAAAGCTGCTTCAGAAGTTGAAAAGGCCAAAGAATTCACTCGAGCAAGGAACAAGAGAGGTATATTGTTGCGTCAAACCTCAACTTTTAAAATATCTCATGGAATTGATTTTTCTTTTTTGGATGGACAAAGTTTGTACCTTTTTGATTATTTGTAATGATTAAGCAGTTGATGATAGGGCTGCTTGATTTTGCATGTGAATTTCATAGTCTCCGAACAATTCATTGAAAGCATTGCTTTGATGTTGGACTACATATTCTCATGCGAATTCAAAGTACAATTATATCTGTGTTGGCTAGTAATGAAAGAAGAATATTATGTAATAAAGATTCAAGTACAGTTCCTTTACATTTAGTGAAGTAAACTGCTTGTTTGCAGCGGCTATTCAATGCTTGAAAAGGAAGAGGCTATATGAACAGCAAATAGAACAGCTTGGGAATTTCCAGCTACGGATTCACGATCAGGTGAGATTGTACTCTTGCAATGCATTCTAATTTTATTGATACTTGCAATGAGTTTCTAAGTTTTGCTGTATTCATACCCTTTTCTTGTTCTAAATTAACAGATGATTATGTTAGAAGGTGCAAAAGCCACTACAGAAACTGTAGGTGCTTTGAGAACTGGAGCAGCTGCAATGAAGGCAATGCAGAAAGCAACGTATGTAACAATTTATTTTGATGGCCTCTCTGGAGGTTTGTCTACTTAGAATCAAAGCTTGGTTGAGTCATTTACGAACCATCATATCATCTTTTATTATGTCGCATTCAGTTTATGCACAAATGATTCTTAACATGTCAATCTCATTTTACTTAACCATGTTTGGTGATGTATATCTTGGGGCAAATGTGAAACATAAGCTCAGGTCTTGTATGTAAGTTGTACAAGTAATACAAAGAAGTAATGGTTCATTTTTTCAGAAATATTGATGATGTGGATCAGACAATGGACGAGATTAATGAGCAAACTGAGAACATGAAGCAAATTCAAGAGGCTCTTTCAACACCCATTGGTGCTGCAGCTGATTTTGATGAGGTTAGCTTTTCATGATTTTAGAGGTTCTTGTAGATGGAAACTCTGTTGCAAGAACATCAGTTGCAATTAATCTACAAATATGCTTTTGGTGAAGCATCTAAATAAATATTTGTTGGATCTTTCAGGATGAATTAGAGGCAGAACTTGAAGAATTAGAAGGTGCTGAATTAGAAGAACAACTACTTGAACCTGCAACAACAGCTCCAGCAGCCCCAGTGCAAGTTCCAGCTGGCAGGCAACCTACTCGTCCTGTTCCTGCCAAACAGTCGGCTGAGGAAGATGAACTTGCGGCCTTGCAGGCTGAGATGGCACTTTGAGCAGGTTTATGTTTTTCCTTTCTCTCTAGACTTCGTAGTCCTAAAATATTCCTATTTGTCATAGTATTTAGAAAAGCCATCTATGAGTGGCTCAATGCATTTTAAACTTTTTTTCTCGTAGTGTTTTTTGTTTCCCTAATGGAAGATCAAATTGATGTTACTCTGTGCTACTGTTCCGAAGACATGGAGCTTCTTATTCCAGTTTGATTATTGCAGGTACTGTTTTACTGAATGCTGAAGAGCTTATTTAATGATTGAACACATTGTAATATGGAGTTTCTGCTGCTCTTCTCACATGTTTCCATACATCATTATGTGGTCTGAGCAGACAATGTATACAAATACTTAGAGAAAATTAAAGGAACAGCGCCATCTTAGAACTTGTAAGCTTGCAATTTGGGGTTGAATCCAGTTTGATGTTTTCTTCTGATCCTTCCTATGTCCCCAACCTTTTTATCCCTTGTGTTGAGTAGCTGATTTGAACTTGCATGTTGTATCACCTGCTTGTCCATAAAGTGCCTTCCAGGCATGTACGATATAAATTTATGTCTAACGTTTTTCTTTTTGAGTTGATATTTGCTATCAACATTTGTTGCCATTGGATCATGGACGTGTCTTGTTTGCGGTGGAAAATGGGATGGCATTTAAGCGTTCATTGCATCTCAGTCGAGCGGCAATGTCTTGCTTTCTTTAGCTACTCGGTGGTTTGATTTGAAATTGATTATGTTTTTGCTGATGGGTCATTTGGGATGATTACCGTCATTAGTTAATTAACTGTGAGATTTGCATATGCTTTTCAACTGGTTAATGAATACTTGTGTGATGAAATTCCAACACCAAAAATGGCATGAATAATATTTTTCATGACCTGGTTCAAAGGATACATTGCATGAACTCTAAGCAAAGATCATCCTTCCCAGATTTACATCTGGTTCAAAATTTAGGAGCTAACATTTCGTTCCCACTTTCTGCCAATGGCATCCTGAAAGGAACATGAATTAGCCTTCATGTACTTGATGGTCAACTGAGTTTAGCGGAGCAACAGATAGAGGCTCTAAATAGTCAAATTCATCTGTTATTCCCACCTGCAATTTAAAAACCACATTGTTAAAATATATTTACAGTAACATGCGCATGCTTGAGGCGGAAATTATTTTTCAAAAACTAAATGAATTGTTTTCAGTTTCATGTGTTTGACGAAATCTAGTGATTTCACTTCAGTCCAACAAAGGAGAGTACTGATGTAAGTTTTACTCAACGCAAAAGCTGCATATAAATGTGAAAAATAAAAAAAGGATCATTAATTTTGATCCTAAACCTGATAATGGACCGCTGACCAAGTTATAGAGCCAGGTATAAGCAGTAAGCTGGTCAGCCACTGCATGCTAAACTAGATAAATGATTTCTAATATGAACTCTGATTGCACGAGTTTCAGGTAGAAAGCAACTACAGTTCGAAACACACTGAGAATGTAACAGGCAGCATTATAAAGCAAATACCAGTAGGCATTGCTGCGTGAAAAGGAGTGAAGATGAGTTAGAACTTACACGCGCATTTGTTCATAGTTTACAACCATTATAAGCAAAGGAGTATGCATGGTATGCGAAATTCACCGACATACCTCATTGTACAGGTTTTCAAGCTGCTCTTTGGCCTGAGGAAAGTTGTTTGAACACCATTGCCGTAATGTGAAGATATTGTCTTTCGTATCAAAAGATTCAAAAGATTTCAGTAGAGATCGCATGGAAACGAACCATAGAAAAGTAACAACAGCAAGAGTGAGATTAAGGAAGGAATAAAAGTCAGAACCTGTCCATCTATTAGCTGCCGCATGAGCAACTTCAATAGCTTTCTCTGCAACAGTAAAAATATTAATATTCATTCCTTTAATGCCTGGTCAAATTTATCAGATATCGAAAATGCAACTTCTGGTATGCCTCAAACGAAGAAGCGTTTTAGAAAAAAAAAACCAGTTCAAGTAAATCTTGCAAGTCGTAACTCATTGCTTCAAAGGCAGCAGGATCATTGTCGGCATATTGTCCCATCTCCTCCTGATCAATTAGACTGTCAGTAATCGGCATAAGTTGCTCATAGTGAAGATCCACGAAAGAGGATCAGAATTCACCTTCAGCGCACTATGCTTTAGTTCAATTGCTTTTAACTCGGTTAATGCCTGCTCTCTGTCATCCTGGCAAAAGCTTGGAGTGAGATATGGATATCCTAAATCATTCAAGCTAACAAATTACGATCAAATGACCTTTAAGAGGAATTTAACATGCTTACAGACTCCTCACGCCCCTTCTTTAATGCCTCACACTGATCAACAAGTTCTGCATGGCGCTTCTTACTGCTCTGTAGATCAGATTCAAGTTTCCGACGTATATTCTTCAACTGTCAAACAAATGGCTTAGACAACAGAACAAACCAATTTAAAGAGATCCTGGACGAGAAGCGCATCATCAAAAGTTCACCTGATTCCCAGCACAACTAGGAAGACTCCAGAAATACACCTGAAATTGAAGTTGCGAACAAACTTAGGTACTTTGATGAAGCAGTATATTGGAGATTTTGCAAGGGTAGTTTGCTTGAAAACTTGTGCACAAGCTTTTACAATATGCAAGCACAACTAAGTCGCTCTAATCAGGAAATAAAGATTACTTACTGAAGTTCCTATCTTGTCTTTCGAAACAAGGTCATCATCAACTAAACTCTGCACAACATCCTTCACAGACTGGCTAATAACACCTTTCTTAGGACCCAACTTCTCGAGCTCCTTAAGCTGAAATTATTAAATAAAGTATACTCTTTTAGGTCATGTTCCAAATCTTAAACTACATGTTAGAAGAAAATAAAGAACGTGGTGACATGAACAATATTTACTCACGAGGAAAAAATCCTGCGAGTCATAAAATATCTGAAGAATCTTCTCACGTTTCTCATCCAACGAAAGTCCTCGCTTCTTGGACTGCAGTATAAATGAATCAACTTAACTTATTAGCACATTAGTTATTCGTAAGCACTGATCGAATATAAAAGCTATTACAAGGACGCGACAGAATATGAATACACGCTAACAATTACATCCTGCAAACAATGAATTATACCGTTCAGTGCTTATTTGTTACAATCAATTCCACATTTGAGACCTAAAACGAGATTAAAAACTCATGGATACAGCAAGGCATTTCTTCGAACAACTAAAGTTTGCGATTAAATTAGAGCAAAAAACAGAAGAGAACACGAGAAATCACGCTCAATATGGAATTGAACAAAATGTTTGCTATGGAACGGGAAAACGAGTTCAATTTTGATTCCAGCATTTTCTCGGAATTCAAACTGAACATCGATGCAGAGAGATAATCCAGTCAGGGTTCACGAATGAAACTAATTGTAGAGATGACATTCACACAACTATCATGCATAAGAAAATCGGACTTAAATATTCGGTGACTATGCAAATATGAAAAGTAAAGAACAGCATTCTAACGAAATATATTAAACAATTACGTGGCAATACAGAGCATGAGTTGATACTAAGAGAAGGAATTGTAAAAATAAATTGTGAAGAAAATCTAATTACCATCGAGAAATATGCCCTTCGAGCAGCCGCTAAATTAAGATGAACAGAAGCGCGATTGACAAAATGATCTGAAAATTGCGGAGGAAGCCACCAGATATACCTTTTGAAATTTGGCGGGAAAACTTTTATATTTCAAACCTAAAATACTTACCTTCCACATTTATATTTTTCTTTTCTCAAACAAGGGCTTAATCGTCCATTCAAAAAATAGAAAAGACTTGAAATTTCTCCTCAATTATTCAAATGATCTGCATGATTGAAAAATCGTAATTGGAAGTCATTTATTGCATCTGGATTAGACGTAACAATGCATAACCTAATTATTTCTTACTTGATTCATTTGGTTTGATTCTTCTTTCCAAAAGGTGAATCCCTCATTTCAAGGGCTCTCACACCCCGACCCGATAGGATTATGAATGAGATAAATCACGGTACCCAGCGACCTTCTAGATGGGGATCCATGTCTTGGTGCCCACAAGAGCCCTCCCAAAGGATGTAACTTTCACACTGCGGTTGTCAAGACTCAAACCCTGAACCTCTTCTTTCCAACATCCATCCGAGTATCAACTGAACTACACCTATGCAGTTCATTTGGTTTGATTCTATTATATGATCATTCAGGGTCCCTAACTGATTATATTTATGAGTCAACTTTGTATCCTGAGCTAGCAAAGAGAAGCATAGCATTCAATTCTGAACTGTGCAGTGTCGTGATGGACCAGGAGATGTGACTCCATTTTTGAGACAGATTGACGGGTTATTCGAACTCTGTCGGTGACAATACTGTATAACTCCCTTCCCTCTATCAGGCTACCGTATGAAAGCAGTTAGAAGGGCGGATATTCTGAATTGCAAGTCCATGCTATTCTTGGTCTATCTGAGGAGGGGCTTATTGAACTTGACATGCCAAAACGAGTGTCAATCAATAATATAGTTTTCACTTAACTTGAATAATTATTATTAATATTGAGCTTAATTGGTAAACAAAGTATACATTAAGCTGGTCCAAGGCTCATCAAGTAACTATCAGGATTACGTCTGAAATCATCTGCACCACAGTTTAGAAATGCACCTGGCATCAAAGTAAATGATGGGAAAGGCAATCCAGCGGTGGATGGCTTCGTCAATACATCATCAAAAGGGACCTAGTATTCAATAGGAGACCTCAAGGGAGATTTTCTTTTTCTTTTTTGTGTGTTTCCTTTCTTTGAAGATGTAATGATGTTGCGTGTATGAAAGGGTTAATTGAAGGGGGAAAAAAGTAAAAGTTGAAATCAAAATCCAAGCAAATGTCAGTGTTAAGACCATTTCTTATAATTTATCACCATCTTTATTTATTTCTTGTCAGAGATATTTCTTGTCATGCGTTTTCCCTGTTTTGCTCATACCCATCACACAATCTCTCCCAACTTTGATGTACGCCAGAAATGACCAGAACAAAAGTAGTATTTAATTTAATTTTCTAAATACCCAGAAAATAGAAAGAACTTATTCAAAAGAAAAAAAAGAGAGAGGTGTTGTCAAACAAGATGACAGGACTTGAACAGTGAAAGAAACCTGTCATGTGTGACCTAAAAGGAGGAAAAATAGAAAAAAAATAAATAAAGCAAGATCTAATCACGTCTTCCACAGTGCCCATATTCTAGAGAAGACGACCTTTTATCACTTGCATTTTATTTTAATATTCATTTAAAATCTCCAAACCTAATCCTCCCCTGGTTGTCCCTTTAAACATGGACATATTCCTAGGCTTGACTGTATTACGGGACAAACAATATGCTCTCATCTCATTATCTTCTACTCATGCATATCCTTTAAGGACAAAAACAAGAAGAAAAAAGGGCTACATAATGAAACAAATAAGAGGGAGGCCAATGTAGAATAACAACAATATGCACAAATGCTTTAATTTCGATCAGCGTGTGAGCTGAAAAGCATTACAGGCTTAATAAGATCACCAAGTTCGGATAACCATCATCATATAAATTAACAAGTAATTAACTCATAAATAAACCATACACCTAGAGAAGGAAAAGAAAAGGAGATTAACCCATAAATGATCAGTATCAGCCTCTACTCTATACAAAAGGTTTCTTCAATTTTTTGATTAATCTCCTTGGAATTTTCATACTTCAGTTTGGAAAATTCCCCCCAAAAATTATCAGAGATTCTTAAAACTCTTCGAGGCCCTCCATCTTAATACTTTGGAATTTCAACAATTGTTTCCTTATATACTAATTTTTTAGAATAAAAAAAATATGTACTTTCATCAGTTTCCTCCATTCGGTGGCTTCATCACCCTCCTCTCCATTCATCAGTAGAATATTCACAAGCTGAAAGAGTGTCGACTCGAGCCCACAAAAAGAGCCACCGGTTGGTTATACGATTCACATCACCAGATCCGAAACCCAACCAACGTCTGGAGCACTTGAAGAGTGCGAGTCAGCCCCACCAAGTGAATTCTCTTTACTCAATTTCTCAAACATCTTAGCACGCAATCCCCTGCCAGACTCGACCCTCTCCATTGCAGGTTCCTCGTCAACGTTATCCCACATGTCTCTGTACCCCAGTCCAGAACGGGTCGGAGCATTAGTTGGTGTGGTTGGAAGACTAGAAAATCCTGGTCGAAGGACTGATCCGCCTCTTGGTGATCCGAACCCGGATGCACTAACCTGCATGTTCCATGAAGAAGGTAAAGATTTCATCTTACTAAGTTGCAAGTTCCTGAGAGAAGCCACCATTTCATTGATGGAGCTTGAACCCAGAGACCTGCTTAACATAGGCGGCGAATCACCCGGAGTTGGAGTACCGGGAGGCGACATCGAACCTGGGCTCGACAGAAATGGTAGGTTTTTAACGCCAGCAGCAGCATCCACGGTCTGCCTTAAAGGCGATCCATCGTAAGAGTCAACAGAGTGAACGCTTCTTGGACTCTGCTGAGGTAAAACCCTAAGCTGGTCCGCGGTGTGGGCGAAAAAACAGACTCTTCTCCTACAGTTAGGCCCATCTTTACAGGGCTGAGTTCGATAACGAGCCGGATGCAGCCAACACTCGAAAACACCATGAGCGAACTCACAAGAATCCCCTTTCTTACAATTCCCTTTGCGAAAATCAGGACATGCAGTACCTGAATAATGATGCTTCCTAGGGTCTCTTCTCCTTGCTTTCTCTCCTGGATGCGCGAAAGGACATTCTGTCCAGTCATGTGACCGACCACGTGCGCATCTCCGAACCTTGAACTCAAACATCCGGAAATGATCGCATGAAAACGCATCCACAGGTGCGTCCGTCTCCAGCCCGCAAATCTCGGAGTCCGAGTCCATCTCCGGATCATTGGATGGTAGATAACGCTGTAACGCTGCTAACGCTTCTTGAAGATAGTATGGATTGTAATCAGATGCATCAGCATAATTAACATCCAGGTTCGGTTCGAGGGACCAAGGCTGAGAATTGATGCGGTGTCGTCGCTCACCAAGCATCATTTTTTGTTTTTTTTTTTTTGGTACTCTTGTGGGTTGGGGGTTTTGATTTTATACGCAGAAGTTTGCTTCGCTATATAAGCTGCTTGAGAACTGATTTTAACTCTGTTTGGGTTAAGATTTAACTACGGTTACGCTTTTTCTTGGACAAAAAACTATTTTTTGTCGTTTGCTTTTCTCATTTAGGATTTTATTTAAATACTTTTGTGTACTATTCTCTTCGAGTATTTTTCATGTTTCAATGATTTGGGTTAAAATAATCGACTTAATACCATAACTTATTTGAATATAAAATAAATTAACAGATTAAACACTTATAATTTATCTGAAAAGGACAAATACAATGCTTTTAACATGAAACATGTTTAAAATAAAATATTAGATATTTGTAAGCTGACTGATTATTTATTGTTATCTCAGATTAATAATATTTATAATGGTTAAATAAAGTTAAAAATGTCAGCAGATTATATTACTTGTGTAAGTTATCATTTTCAGTTCTGAACGGGTGAAAAAGAAAAAGAAATATATAGGATGATCAACGGAAACCATTTTGCTTTTCTTAATATCAAAATGTCTCTTTCTGTTAATAGATCTTTTGGACCTTTCAAAACTTCTCACACTCAATCAGATCTAGTCTTTTATTTACCAATTTTTCTATTTCACTCGCTAACGAATTTCTTTATTCTAATGAATCTCCTGATGTTCCTAGTGAATGGGTGAAATATATAGGAACATCAGGAGATTCATCAGAATAAAGAAATTTGTTAGCGAGTGAAATAGAAAAATTGGTAAATAAAAGACTAGATGTGATTGAGCGTGAGAAGTTTTGAAAGGTCCAAAAGATCTATTAACAGAAAGAGACATTTTGATATTAAGAAAAGCAAAATGGTTTCTTTTATTGCAGACCCTGTAGCTAAGTCAACCAACATGTATAATAATAATTTAGCCTAAAACCTTAGAAAGTTCTTAGAACTGACAAATGAAGCTCTACTTGCACATAGATAAAACATTCAATGAACTTCTATTTACGAAAAAAATTATGTACAAGCCTAATTATCCTCATAAGACTAAGGAAGAATTCATATGTCGAGATAATCTTCTTAGGCATATAATTAGCCTAGTAGTTTTTCTTAACATTGATTGTGAAAAACATGCTTTAGAAAGAATTGATGAATGGATTACAATGATTATATTCATAATTAAATCTAGTTCATATACCCCTACAGGTGCTTATGATTTATGTAGAGCCACAATGGTAGGCAATACATAAAAATATTAGGAATCACTGATAGGTCACACTTCTATCAAAGATGAGATTAAAAAGGAAGTTATAACAAATGGTGTGTTAGCTATGGTTGTAGATGTTTTGAAAAGAGAATTTTATGGTTTCTCTCTATCAATAGAGTTATTATAAAAAGAGCAATCATTAATGGTTTTAATGAAACCATAAATCTGTGACATGTATTTCTTTGATAACTTTGCTTGTGAATTTTAAAAGTATTACTACAATTTTGACTTGGTTTCTGAAAATTACATGTCAGAATTGTTTTTGCTAAATTGCCTGAACCATGACCTGAGGTAGCAAAAACAGCTTTTTAATTACTCATAAATGAAGACAAGGTTATAGATGGTCTAGGTGGATAAATCCAAACAGTCAGATATACCATAAGAAAGGTATGTATTGAACTCCAAGTAAGGTAAGATATGAAGCATCTTCCTTATTTGAATAAGAATTATTATTCTCAAGTTGAGTATGTTTCTGGTAGATATGGATATTCTTCAGGATCAAAACAAAGACTTAGAACAACGTATTCTTCTAAGAAAGAATTCAAAGGTTATAAGAAAAGAAGAATATCGAGTAAGGATAGAGAGGTTAGAAAAGGCTTGAATAAACCTTCTAAGTTTATCAAGAGTAAGAACAACCTTCTAGACAAAGAAATGATAGAAGCCTTTAAGAAAAAACATGGAAGAGAACCAAAGTGTCCAAAAGAAAAATCTATGAGCAACTGTTCTTGTTGCTGGATATATGGTGTAAAAAATCATAAGGCTGATACTTGCTGTTACACCCTCACGAGAGACCCTAGTAGTTTGTACACTAGTATACATGTATGTATGTATGTATGCTTGTTACATCCACTCTTCACACTTAGAATATACTTGGATGATTAAATGCTATGGTATTATTATGAGGGAATGGTTAAATTGGAATAGTAATTATATGTATTTGGAATGATTTACTT
>CANYBF011988618.1:0-22684 GCA_948192965.1 Dalechampia spathulata
TTCTTCCATTAAGCCTTATCATTTGCGTTTCCATACTTGCTAGCTTGGGGGTTCAATAGGGCGGGGGTTTATTCTACCATTGGAGCTATATCTTAGGTACGTGTGGGTTTGTGGCATAATTGCCATTGGGTTCCGCGTCAGATATTCTAGCCAAGGGAACATATTACTCTAAGGGTAGGGGTAGACCTATTTCAAATAACATTAATAGTCAATCAAATGTTTGCTCAGTTATTATCTAAACTAGTTTAATTCAATTTTGTGCTAACAAAATTATTTTCTTTTTACTTAATCTCATGTAAAATTCATGCTTATAAATACCCTAAAACCAAAAATTCCTAATGGAGTTACCCAAAATGTAGTGGAACATGCTTTGTATGTAGCAAATTTTGCTAATGTACACCATATGTTCATGAAGATGCACTAATAGAATTAGGCTTCTCATAAAAATTTTAGAATTTTTGGAGTACTTTTCCCCTGAAAAGTCTAATTTTCATGACTCGTAATGGTTCAAAAATCTAGAAAATCAGTCAAAATGCAACAGACTGATATTCAAAAATTCAGGTATTTTCTCTAGACTATTTCAATTCTAATTTCACTGACAAATTATTTTTCTATGTCTATCATAGATAGAAAATTGATATAGCAAATGATCAGTTTTGATCAAGCCTTTGACTACTGGTCAAGCCATTAACTAGGCAGTGTCAAATTTCAATCATGGGTCCTTAGTGTTATCTTTGGAGATGTTAAACATGTATTTGATGGTGCAAGCATTTGATCTAACAATTGATCACTTCAAAACCAGTAGTTGTTTAACCTTGATCCAGCAATTGAGCATCCAAATTCCATAATTAACCACTCAATCCAACAACAATCATGGAATCATGCATTTAGTTCCTAAAACCTAGTAGCAGGCATCTGAACTCAAACTTCAGATGATTTTTAAGCCTTGCAGCAAAGCCATCAATCTAGTAGTTAACCATGATCAGCATTGATCGCTTCACCCAAGCACCAGGCTCCTAATGGGTTATATTTTATTCCCCAGTTTGGTTGCAAGCCTTAGCATGAGCACTATCCAATCAGCATTGATCACCTTACCCAAGCATTAGGCTCCTAATGGTAAAATTGGGATGCAAACCTCAACATGAGCACTATCTGAATAGCATTAATCATCTCATCTAAGCATCAAGCTCCCAATGGCAGAATTAAGGTACAAGCCTTGGCATGAGCACTATTTGATTAGCATTGATCACCTTGACCAAACACCAGGCTCCCCAATGGCAGTATTGGGTTACCTTGTTTTTTACTCCCCAATGGAGTTGCAAGCCTCAACATGAGCATCATATGATCAGTATTTATCACCCCACCTAAGCACCAGGCTCCTAGTTAGTACTCCTCGATAGAGTCATAAGCTTCAGCTTGAGCATCAAGCTCCCAATTTCAAAATTAGCCTATGAGTCTTGATATCCCCAGTGGGTCATATTCAATTCCTTAATAGAGTCACGAATCTCAGTACAAGCATCTTGGTTAAGTTTTCCCTAGTGGATCACTTTTACATCCCTAGAGGATCATGATTTTCCCTCGTGGAGTCACAAGCCTTAGCATGAGTATTGAGCCTCAACATAAGCACCGATCAGGTATTTCTTTATTTTTGATGAAAAATGATTTTATGACTCTGTCTCGTTTTGATGACTTTTACTTGTGTCACCTTAAAATGATCCTAATCAAGGGGTAAATTGTAGACCTTAACTTTTCACCAGTGCATTACAACTTTATATTTTCTTTGATTCAGCTTGGTACATGTCCTTGATATTGATCTCGATTTGCATACATTGTGGAAGGCAAAACACATAGCATGTATTTTCTGATATATGGAGCCTATAATGCTACATGCTATGTATGTCCATAAAATATATGCATGGTGTATAACCTTTTCCCATGTAAAACTAATATGCTTCATATGTCATCATGAATTTAGGGTATATTTGATGCTTGTTGAGCATGGGGTGCACATCCTGATATGTCCCTATTGGGAAGTGCACATAGGTGAATTTTGCTATATGTTGGGTATGTAATGTTACATGTTGTGCATATAGCCTTTTTCCGGGCTATATGTTATGCATATAGCACTATATACTGCACATATCCAGTGTAATTTCATAAAATCTCACATTATTAGCTTTCTTTTGGCAACTAATGACCCTCACCTATAAATATAAGCCATATATTTATGGAAAAAATGTCTAAAAATTAATGAATTGCACCTAAACTCTATCAAATTAATCATTCACTTAATTAAGCACTTAATTAAGTTGTTAATTAGGATTAAAGATTAATTAATGCTACTTTAAATCCCTAATCATATTTTGGAATCAATGGAATGCCTCTTCCTCTTCTTATTTTCTCTTGATTTCACTATGGGTTTATGATTTTTTCTTATTTTTCATTGATTGGCTTCAATCATGAATGTAACAATAGCATTCATAGCTCTCTCATAGCTTGAATGATCTGTGATAGTCATATATTTACTAAGATTTATGATTTGATTTGTATTTTTACCTAAAAATTTAACTTCCTCTAATTTTTGCATGTTATGTGATGCATACAACCCTCTATATGCGTCATACATAGCCTATATATGGCACACATCATGCTATGTGCGGCATATATAGTTGCCAGTTTTCCTAGATTTTCATGATTTTCATTCATTTTTACTTGATTTCACTCATTTTTTGATACTTATCAAACTTTTCAATGGTAGTAGTGGTTTTGTAGTAACCCTAATGATTTGAATTCATCATACATTGATCCAACATAATTAATTTTGGCTTCAAAATTAATTTTAAATTAAATGCTTATTTAATTTATTGATTATTGCAATTAATATGATTGGCTTGGATTGGAATTTTTTTCATCTCTAATTGATTCTTGAATGATGTTAAAGTCCTTCAATTTCATTATGTCATGATAGATTTATGTTGATGTTACCATTAAATCAATTAATTCTCTTATTTTCTCAATTAAATACCATTTGATTATGTTTTAATTGTATCACTTAACATGTTTATCCTAATTGGATCTTGTTTCATTTCTAAGTAAGGCCACATAGGATCTTAGAATCTTTCATTATACTTCTAATTGAGTTTTCCCAAAATTGATTATTTTTCATGATTTTATGATTTGACTCATGTTTATTATTGCATTTTCATGAGTGTTATCATTACATTCTTTAGACTTTAGCCTTTGATTCATGCTTTCACATAGCATCAAATTGATCATTTGTGTCCTACATCTTGCTTATTGCTTAATGTTTATTCATTTGTTTGCATTTTTCATTCATGTATTTTCAGGTCATGATGTCCAAGGCTACTTTCTCGAGTGGAGATGTTATTTAACATCTTGAATTTTTGTATCATTGAAGATCCTTTGTAATATAATAGGCCTTTATCTTATTAGTTCCCTTGACATGTATATTTTAGCTTTATTTCATCATGTATTTCCCTATCTCTCTTGATCCCTTTCTTCGGGCCATTATTAATTTTCAATCTTGCTACTATGCTTGTTTTATCATCACTATATGATGTATGCTATGACGTGCCATGCTTATGCCATGTCATTATCTCACATATCATGCTTATATCATGTCATCCTACATGTCATGCCTATGGTATGTCATTATTTCACATGTCATACCTTTGCCATGTGATCATTTCACATATCATGCATATGTCATGCCTTTATTTTACATGTCATGTCGATACCATGTCATTATTTTACATGCCATGCCTATGTCATGTCATTATTTCACATGTGATGCTTATGCCATGTCATTATTTCATATGTCATGCTTATGTCATATCACTATCTCACATGTCATGCCTATGCCATGTTATCACCTCATATGTTATGCATATGTCATATTTCATTCACCATGATTGCCATATCATATTTACCATGCTATATTTGCTATGATTGCTATTATGCTAAACCATATTATGTGCTTACTTCATGCTTATAAAATGCTTGTCTACCTAGGATAATTAACTCTACTAAAATGATAAAATCAAACTTAAAACTCTAAGGGAATAGATCCTCACCACCCGAACCCATCTTTGAAGGGTTTGACTTAGCACTCATACTATGGGTCTGTTGAACCAAATCTGGAACCATTCGGTAGCAACTCTATCTTGCAACTCTTTTGAGTTCATCTCATTCCTTGAGGTAGCCCCTTGAGAAGATTACACTTTTGCTCCAAGTGGGCCCTTGGTCCGTGCATCTCAAGCCTCACTTTTGGGTCACTACGAAAGTCTTGCCCACATCCATACATAAAATTATAGCATGCCATCAAGCAAATGTTAAACATATAACATTTTTATAATTTAAATGAACCACATATTTGATAATTTTAATATCTCTGCTACTTTACAAACATAAAAGATTTTACTACTTATGATTATACAATGATAATTACATAAACAAAAATGACCACTAGGAATATGTTATGCTACTAAAAGTGTATTCCAAGGATCGTACAAGGCTCAAAGTATCTTGACCATGTTGGTGCCTCATTGATTCAGACACCCCTCTAAACTACTCTAACCTATATTCATTAAACAATAAACATTGAGTATAAAAACTCAGTGGTGTCTAATAATAACTGCATTGTAAACAAAATTCAATTGTCTTTTATAGAATGAATGTAATTAATGGATAAAGTAATTTAGTGAATATCATAATAATTTATTATAATAAATATGGCAGTTAATTAAATCATACCATCAATATTGAATTATCATTAAAATAATCATTTATAATTCACTCTATTTATATATTATTCATCACCTTCATGGATCGACTATATTATCCTTCTATATGTAAATAAAATAATAATTACATGCTTAATGTCCATGAATGTAAATATGAGTTGCATTCTTCTTTTCTCATGGAAATGGTATACTATATGATAATGAATGAAATTATGCATCACATTCCTCTGCTCCTTGTAAATTTCATCATTTTTCTATGGCCATAACAATCTTTATATCTGATTATGCATAATTTATACTAAGTATATTTTCAATCTTTTATTTTTCCTAGTATATCTTTATATTTTATGTATTTTTTCAATATTTTATGTATTCTCTGTATCCATATTTTCTATATCTATAATTATATTTACATCACTGTATCTATATTACTGTACCTTCCTTATTCCTCTGAAATATCATGCTAATGATGTATGATGCATGACTTATGCCTTTATTGTGTATGCATATGTATAATGTTGACTTAATTGTAAAATGATAACGTTTTAGAATATATATATATATATATATATATATATATATATATATATTACGTATCTAATAAATAAATATTAATTTAATATTCATAATATTATACAATGGTATACTTATAATTAATAAACTTTTGTATTTAACTTGTGAATCTCATTTATAAATAATTAATATTAGGCACAAACCTATTTTTACCTTACCTCTATCTGTACAAGGAGTAAGCGTTATGTTTCATCTATCTCCTATACTTGGGAAACATTTAGTTCCAACATATACTTTCATTAAAACATATAAACTTCTACATTTTATTTGTAAACATAATATACAATTAGTAACATGAACCATCAAAATTAATCTGCTACTAAATTAAATTAGTAATCATTATGATACTTATATGAGGTTCTCTTATATGCATATCCTCTTGATATAATTATTTCAAGTAAGAGTTCAAATTTACTCATTAGATCTTGAGATGTTAAATTCATAAGTCACCAGTAGCATTAGCTTATTCTTCATTTAGTCTAATTACTCAACACTCAAAGTTATAACATTCTAATTAACTTTGTAATTATAACTTGTATTTATATTACTTTAATTCATATATTGCTTATGTACTATTTTTTTATGGAAACGTCACATTGACATGTTAAAGAATATAGTTCATAAATCATCTATTAAATTTTATGGAAAGGGTGTTTACTAAGCATATAAATTTGATATAAGTCTAACCCATCTTAACCTATTCACATAATAATTTATACATAACTAAGATTCAATTCAATCCATCTTTGGTCCTACATAACTCTAAGTGGAACAAGGTTTCCATAGACACCCATGCACACATAAGAAGGGGTACATGCATTTAAGAGCACTAAATCCCAACCTTATCTATAACACACGACAACACTTAAACATTATTGCCTCTTGCTTAGACAATTTTAATCCTATATGTATGTTCTTCTCGCTCAAGTTCTCATAGTGTCTAGCATCCTACTAGTTAAGTTAAAAGGCATTTATTCCTTGCCTACATGATATTATCATTAAGGGATGCCCAAATCATAACTTTGTTTCTTCTCTCTCTCTTTTTCTTTCACTAAGGTATTGTAATAGTTAAAACTAGTATTGATTATGAAATAGCTTCTGTCATATGCTAATATACTACACTAAACTCATAATGGACTAACCATATTGTAAGGTTAATTATATATTAATTACTTTCAGGTGTAAGTATCATATTGATGACGTAATTGAGTTACCAACCCACAGCTCAATCATGTGACTTAAATCCTAACTTAATTTATCTAGCAATTCATATTATTTACTATTATCAAGTTTCTAAACTAACTCTTAAAGTAACTTGAATCAACTTAAGGATTGTACCATCATTCTTAAATCACGCTTATCAAATGAAATTTAGCAACTTTTATACATGTATGCATGCACATTTCAATTGATACCAAGTTTCAACTCTTTGATAAAGGTTGTAAGTCCTTGCACCATAAGAGAAAAGTGAGATAGTGACAGATTTTACAACAAGTAGTTATCCATTGCTAAACGGTAATGGAATGGCAACGAGATAGAGACAGGCAATAAAAATTATGATAGATAGGTTTCCATTAGCATATCCATCACTATTCAAATCCAAAGACGAAATTGGCAATGATACCATCCCAAATTTAGCAACAAAATGTAAGTGTCTGTAAATCTGTCACAATATAAAGATGAATTGGGCTAAATTTTATGATGGAATTAAATCCGTTGCTAAGTCCATTACTATTTATTAATTTTTTAAATAATATATAATATTGTTAATTAATATTAATTATATTTAGATATGTAAAAATATAACTAATGAAGTAAATGAAGATGTACTAAAATGACATCATTTTGATTATGCAAAATGACATTATTCAATAAAATTAATTAAAAGCATTTGACAAACATTAAAATGATGTCATTTAGATTCACGTATCAAAACAACATCATTTTAATGGATCAAAATAACATCATTTATAATTCATTTGTTGAAACAAAAATGTTTGATTATTCAAGATGACATCATTTTATGTTATAAATGAAACGATGTTGTTTTCATATGTTGGGTGTGTTATGTCTGAATCCCCTCCCCTCTACCTCCATTTTGTAAATTGTATAAACCCTAATTTCCCAAAAAAGATTGTGTATTCACTATTTCCCTATAAGATTGGTATTTTTCTTGTAATTTTTGTTCAAGTTTGTATGTATTATGATTTTGATTTGGGTTTTGAAGTGAATTTGGCCAACTTTATTTTTATTTTGGTTGTCAAGTTTATTTATGATTGCATTTTGGAGTTGCTTTCATTTTTATTATCAAGCTATTATAATTATCTTTATCAAGTTATTATGATTATCTTTGTCGAGTACTACTATCGAGTTACCCTAAATGGTACGATCAAGTTATTTATGATTACATTTGTTGAGTTATTGTGATTATGTTTACCGACTTGTTTTTCTGAGTTACCCTAAACAGTATGACTAAGTTGTTTATGATTATCTTTGCCAAGTTGTTTTTCTAATTTTTTGAGTTATTTTGATTTTATTTTCCACAGTTGTTTTGCTATTTATTGTTTTGCTTTTGATTACCAAATTATGATGTGTTTTGAATTGCAATGTTAGCTTAGCTTTTCATTAGTACGATGCAGTTTTTGACTCCCAACTTCTATAATCGTAATGGGTTTTGAATTGCATGTGTTTTGATTTTCAAAGGTATCATTTTATCATGTATGCTATCAATAAATTTGAATTCTTATTATGTTGTTGCATGTACCATGTAATTGGTTATGTTCTTTTGCAACATTCAATTTAGTAGAATGCAATAAACACCCCACTTAGAGGCATGTAAGAGTTGTAATGTTTGGTAAGAGGGAAAATAGGTAATGTTTGCAATAAATAGTATACTACAACTTAAGGAAGCTTGGTGATACAATAAAAAGAAGCATAAACGTTGGAAGGAGCTAAGAAGCTATCAAGCACGATTGAGGATACGATTGTGATAACAAGTAAAAAAGTTATTGTCACGATCATGATAGAGCTGGTACAATTATGACAGAAGTCATGATAGAAGCCAATACTAGAATTTTAAGATAAATATGATCATGAACATGACTCTATTATCACAGGCATAATGACATAAAAATAATGAGTTGGCATCAGTTACGATGGTGGTATTTCAAGAGATAAATGGGGGTTATAATGTATGAGTTTTCAACTCCATAAATGGGCTATTATGAGTAGAATATAAATGGTTTTTTTATTTATGATTTTTTTATTTTATTATATTATATTGTAAATTCCTATAAATAGGAATGATGTGTTTTGTAAAAAAGAGAATAGAGAATGGATGATGGATTAATGAAATGAAGAATGGTGAGTTGAGAGTTTTCTCTTGACAAAGTGAGATTATTCTCTTTGTGTTTATTTGCTTAAGGTGTTTCAATTGGTTTTGCAATGGTTAAATCATTGTAAAAGATAATTTTAATTCATATTCTTTATGTTCTTGAGTGTTAAAATAGATTTGGGTTCAATGGATTTATTCAAATTGAGTTCTTTCTTGAAGTGTTCTTAGGTGTAAAGATAAATCCTATCCTTTTGCTTAATTTGGCTTAAATCTTTATTATTTAATTTGAAGGTTTAGAGACCGTTGTTGATCTTGGGCAACAATTTCCTTATCATTTGGTATCATAGCCTAGCTCAAATCAAGTAATGTTTATCTTTTTATAGTTTAGCATGATTTGAAGTTTTTCTTCAATTACATCTAATTATTGTTTTAAAAATGTTGTTAGGTTTTGAATTGCATCAATAAGTTCTCAATTCTATATAATTGATGGGTTTTAAAGAGCAAGTTTAAGGTTCACATCTTTTTAAATTTTTTTTATTTGTAGTTGATTTGAATCTTTAGAGTCACTTTTGTTATGTTCTTTTTTTTCTGAAAGATTAAAATAACAATAATAATCTTCATGAATGGAGTGTAAATAAAAGGAGTATAGTCAGTTTATTGATCTATTTTATAAACACTTAAGGATAAATGTTCTTGAAGAGAGAGGGAATGATACAATAAAAAGAAGCATAAACATTGGAAGAGCTAAGAAGCTGTCAAGCATGATTGAGGATGCAATTGTGACAACAAGCAAAAAAGTTGTTATCACGATCGTGATAGAGCTAGTGCGGTCATGACAAAAGCTATGATAAAAGCCAACACTAGAATTTTAAGACAAATGCAGTCACGAGCATGCATGATTCCATTGTCACTAGCGTGATGATGTAAAAATAATGAGTTGGCATCAATTACGAGGCTTATATTTCAAGAGACAAATGGGGGTTATAATGAATAAGTTTTCAACTCTATAAATGGGTTGTTATGAGTAGAATATAAATGGTTTTTCTATTTTATTATTATTTATGATTTATTTTATTTTGTTATATTATATTATAAATTCCTATAAATAGGAATGATTTATTTTGTAAAAAGGAGAATAGAGAATGGATGATGGATTAATGAAATGAAGAATGGTGAGTTGAGAGTTCTCTCTCTTTGACAAAGTGAGATTATTCTCTTTATGTTTATTTACTTAAGGTGTTTCAATTGATTTTACAATGGTTAAATCATTGTAAAAGATAATTTTAAGTCCTATTCTTTATGTTCTTGAATGCTAAAATAGATTTGGGTTCAATGGATTTATTCAAATTAAGTTCTTTCTTGAAGTGTTCTTACGAGTGAAGACAAACCCTATCCTTTTGCTTAATTTGGCTTGAATCTTAATTTTTTGATTAGGAGTTTATGAGACAGTTTTCAATCCTAGGCAACAATTTCCTTATCACTTGGTATCAAAATATGAATGTTTTAATAGAGAGAACTTATTTGAGGGTGCTTAATTGATAAGGAAGGAACTAAACACATGAGGGAAAATAGGGTGCTTAGTGTTATTCATTAGATTTTCTCCTTCTCTGATGGTTGGATTATATGTAGATCAAATAACAACTGCAAAGAGGTAAGAGAAACTAGGCCCCCACTTCAACAATGAATCAGTATGTCAACACATAGCAACATCTCAGTTGGTGTCATTCTTAACAAAGATGTATATTGTATTTTGCAAATTGCAACAAGCAAGTTTGTAATCAATATGTAGAATTTGTTAATTATTTAGATTTATTATTGAATTGTAATAGTTGTTTATTGGAATTTTTGCTCATTACATGTATGATATAGATGTATGATAATCTTGTAGAAATATATGTATGATATAAGCATATTTCATGATATTTGAATTATAAATTGTTAGAATTGATTAAGAGGATTTGTAAATTCAAAATATAAATTGAATGCAAACTATAAACCAAATTATTATAATTAATAAGAATAACATGCTAATATTAAATAGTAACATAATAATAATAATAATAATAATAATAATAAATATAATTAAACTTTTAATAATCATTACAATAATAATTGTAATAATAATAACTAGTATAATAATTATTAAAAAATGAATTAATAATCATAATAATAATTGTTATTATTATAATAATAATTGGTGTAACAATAATAACTATAATAATAACAATAAAAATAATAAAATAATAAAAATTATTATTATTATTATAAATATAATAAGAATTATTATTATTATTATTATAATGATATTAATAATAATAATAGTAATTATAATAGGAAGAAAATTAATAATAATAATAATTATTATTATTATATTAAATTATAATTATAAAAATAATTATAACTATAATAATTATAATAATAACATTAATAATAATTAGTATAATAAAATGCATTATAATAATAACAATAATTATAATTATAATTATAATAATAAAAAGAAAAATTATAATAATTATCATTATAATAATTTGTTAGACCCAATAAAATGCCACTTATATTCGCTATTGTGGGTGGGTGTATGATTAATGCTTGGGAATTAACTTGTAATTGAGAGTTTGTGAGATTGATTACTATAAAGGTTTGAATGTGAGCCTGAAAAACACTGAGATTTATGATTCATTTGTGGAATCAATGTTGTAATTGATTGTATTTTAGTAGAATCCTAAGTTGAGACTTAGGAGAAGTGGGCGTAGGCAAAGTTAGTGCCGAACTACTATAAACCATCGCATGTGTTGCCATTTCCGCAGGGATTTCATAATTATTATTATTATAACATTAATAATAATTATAATTATAATATGATACTAATAATTATTATTATAATAATTAAAATAACATTAATAAAAATAATAATGTTAACAGTAACAATAATAATAATTATTATTATTATTATAATAGTAAAAATAATTATAATAATTATCATTACAATAATTATTATTATTATAACATTAATAATAATTATAATAATAATATGATACTACTAATAATAATTAGAATAATTATAATAACATTAATAAAAAAATAATAATAACACTAATAATAATTATTATACTTATAATTATAATTATAATGTTAATAGTAACAATAATTATAATAATAATAATAATTATTATTATTATTATAATTGTAATAACAATAATAATAATAATAATATTTTAAACCTTTCATATAAATAACTTTGATCAATAAACATATATGAGTTTTAATACTTTCATGATTAAAATTAAACAGTTAACTATTAATGTCATATTTAACATATGCAATTTAATTTAAGATTAATGAATAGTGAAAACTTAGTTATGGGTTTAATAACAATTAATGGGATGATGTGACAGGTAAAATATTTAATAATAACAACAGAAATTGGATGTATGAACCATTTATAATTGATAGGTATACTAGTTTGGAATATGGCAATGAAGTTAGGGAATTCATAGATTTTACCGTTACACAAGAAGTATGTATGAATAATGGACAAATGAGATGTCTATGTCCAAGATGTAGAAATATGTATTTTTAGACAGTAGATGACTACAACGTTCATTTATTGAGGTTTGGCTTTGTAGAAGATTACTATGTATGACATTTTCATGATGACCAATATGTACATGGGGGTGGTACATATACAGTTGACCATGATCATAGTGGAACGAGTGGTGGGGGAGGAATACATAGAACATATGAAGTTAGAGGTTAGTCGAACGTTGAACGAGAAATGGTGATAGAAGGGTTTGTAAACCTGAAATATCCTGATGATGTTTCAGAACCACCTAATGTTCAATCAGAACAATTTTTTTGATATGTTGGAGTCGTGTGATGTGGAGTTATGGGTATAATGTTTAAGATGTCAATAGTTGCTCGTATGCTCAATATAAAATCAGAGCATCATATATCAGAATAAGGGTATAATAATATAATGTAGTATTTATAAGATGCACTACCCAATAATAATGAAATGGTTGGAAGTTTTTATGAGACAAAGCAATTAATAAAAGGGTTAAGGTTGCTTATTGAAGAGATTGATTATTATAGACATGAGTGTATGTTGTTTTGGCATGGAGATGTTGAACTGATCGAGTGTAAATTTTGTAATCACTTGAGATATAAGAATACTAGAACTCCAAGTAGAAGGAAAAAAGTAGAACCATAGAAGAAAATGTTCTACATCCCGTTGACACCAAGGCTACAATGATTATATGCATTAAAGGCAACAGCTACACATATGTAATGGGTTGAGGAACATGTTGAAGAAGAAAATGTGATATGTCACTCGTTTGATTCAAAGGTATGGAAGGAATTTAGTTGTAATTATCCTAACTTTGATGTAAAAAGTTGAAATGTCTGATTGGATTTATGTACAAATGGATTTCAACCATTCGGACAGTCAAGGCAACAATACTCATCATGGCTGGTGATAGAGATGAGCGTATAGAGAAATTTCCAAAGATATGCTACACTTTAGATAAACAATTAAAAAACCATGATTATACATGGTTGAAGAATGCTAAATTCCCTGATGGATATTTCTCTAATATGGCTAGATGTGTTGATATACGAAAGCTTAAGCTTTTTGGTATGAAGAGTCACGACTATCATGTGTTTATGAAACGTTTACTCCCAGTTGCATTATATAAGCTACTACCAGGTAATGTATAGCAAGCATTGACTCAACTAAGCTTGTTTTTTTAAAACACTTATAGTAAGTAGAATTTCAATCGAAGAAATGAAGCAATTAGAGATTAAAATTCTAGAGATATTATGCAAACTAGAACGCATTTTCCCACCAAGATTTTTTGATAGTATGGAGCATCTTCTGATATATTTGCCATATGAAGCAAAATTGACAGGGCCAGTGCAATACAGATAGATGTATTTGTTTGAAAGGTTTCTCTATCATTTGAAAAAAGAATGTTAAAAATAAAGCAAGAGTTAGAGTTCCACGTAATGATGAAGGGGATGATGGTATACGTCTATTTATTAATTTCATTCTATGTTATTCATACTTTAGGCAAATCAAAATTACATTAATGACATCTTCATACGAGCATTATCACTTTGTCCTTTAATGAAGGTCAAAGTGTATTCGATGTATTTCATCAATGGCTATAATTTTCATACTGAAGGTCATGTATCGACACGAGCATCTTTAAATTGTGAGGTTTTGCATAAAAGGGTCCAACTACATAATTAATAGTGATGATTATTTCAACATTCTAAAGGAAATAGTTGTAGTTGAATACATGGAATTACCTTTGAAGCAGATTATCTTATTTAAATGTGATTGGTTTAATCCTACTACAAACATCGGTACAAAGGTTTATAATAAATACAAGCTTGTTGATGTGAATTTTTGAAGATGCTTTAATAAGTATGAGCCTTTTATACTTGTAACACAAGCAATGCAAGTATATTACATATTGTACTCGAGTTTGCATAGAGATAAGGTTAACTAGTTCACCATTTGCAAAGTTAAACCAAGATCTCAAGTAGATGTACCTAAGCAAAAAATAATGAACATAGATGTATTCTAAGAAGAATGTCATGATGATCATGAAATTATTGCAATTGATGATTCATCATATGACTCTATTAATTCTTTGAATGATCCACATGGAGAGTTAATAGATATAAGTGAGAGTGAAGATGATGATATAGATGAAGATGACTTTATCATTATAGAATCTACTGATAGGTTAAATAAACTCAAAAATATCGAAAGTGGTCGTAATGAATAACGGGTAATGTCATGTTCTTTAATATCAGACAAATTATTGAATTTCTGTATTTATTATTTATTATGCTCTATATCTATCTTTCTTTATATTACAATATATGTTATATTCACAATGCATGTGTCAATTTTTTAACTTGTTATCCAGATATGGGTCAAGAGCTTGGACATGGGGGCCGACATCATCTGCATACTTATATTCCACCACAATTGAGTATGGAGACATCATTATTAGGGACACCCACATCGCATATAATTGGTACATCTATAGTGATACATCCAGCTATTACTACAATACCTTCAGTTACTACAGTGATACCTCCCCCGGCTACTACAGTGACACCTTCATTTATCTCACCTACATCTCCATTTTACCACCACTTCATACACAACTAGCTCCATCTACATCTTCACCATCTTTACCACTACTTCATACACAGGGAGCTCCATCTGCATCTTCTCCATCTTTGCCACCACTTCATACATAAGGAGCTCCATCTATATCTTCTTCTTTTTAACAGTAAATTTGGACCTTCACGTTCAACATCTATTCCTCATACTCCACACCATCGTTTACGATGTCATATTGCTAGTATGATGTATGCTACCTTCACTTTTATTTATCAATATTAAATGATCTTCATTTTCTATGTACTGTTTATTATTAAAAATATATTTATTTATTCATTCAAGCTTAGAGCCATCTTACTAATGCTCTACTAAGATTAGAGAGATTTTTACATAGAGGCTTATCCCAGAGGACACTTCATGGGCAATGGTACCACCCTTGATTGTTCATTTATATTGGGAGGAGTTTTAGGTAATAGATTTACTTAATAAGTCATTCAAATTATTTCATCGTATACTAATTATAAATTACATATTACCTTTCTAGAAATACTTCTACTAGGATGAGGAGTAATTTTCTTATGAAGCTATTTACAAGGCTTAAAGGACTAAGACCGTTTGGTAATCTACTTGTATGAATTTAATTTTGAATAAATTTTTATAAATATGTTGTAATTATGATTTGTATTGAACCGATGAAACATTTATATATCATTTCTAATAGGTACAGAGATATGCTAAATAAGATTAAGAGTAAGGGAGAGTAATATGTTTATTATTCTGATGCCACTTGGGCTAGCTAGCAACATTATTGGAGTTAGCCACGTATGCATGCACAATGTGCCATAGCCTTGAGTAATAGACTATGTCTAGATACAAGAGGGATTTGGTAAACATTTATTTTTCAAACATTTATAATTTTATTGAACATCTCATTTTATTGTCTAATATATTTCATTTACAGATGATTCAAAATTACGACAGGGAGCCAACTCTTCATGAACTTTTCATGTATACACATACATGAAAACATGATCGTGTTAACTTTATTGATGACAGGTCACGTCAAATTAATGTAAGTATATTCTTTGCTAGCATTTTACTTTATATTTACATACCATAATTTATTCACTATCGAATATTGCCAATTTTATTAGGATCGTGTTACCCGATTGAGGTAGGAGGCTTCATAGGGTACTAACAGTCAAGATGAATCTTGTATATACTTAGAGGCAGTAGGTGACGCTTCTAAGGGATGAGTTTACGGTCACAAGCTAGCAATTACTACAATTTAGGATGGCCCATCACAGACTTCGATGCCCATCAACGTGGAGGCAAAGCTTCGATAGCGAATAAATGTTGTCCTTAATGTTGTAGTCGTATAGTTCCAGTCGATGGTTGAAGACACCTTAATAGGTGTGCATGACCATTTGAGACAACAGGTTCTGGATCTTTAACCATCCACCTCCCATTCGCATCATGCATGTCCAAATCATGATGATATGATAGATGGCCCACCAGATCCTGCATTGCATCCAGACCATTCTGATCCTCCAATTGATGATGATTTTGCTGACTTATCACAATATATTTCTTTATATTTTGCATATTCATTCACTTTTTTAATTGTTATCAAACACAGTACAATGCTTTCAACTTTATTATTATAATGAATTTCATTTGATTTTTAATTATATATTAATAATTTTGTTCTATTATGAATGACTGTATTTTACTGTTAATATTTGGGGTGAAGACTTTGATTGTAATTTTGAATTATAGAAATGTTATTTTAACAGATATTAAATAATGAATATATTTAAATTACAGAGGAAATGCTGTTGGATTTTACATAATTTGAAATTATTAATATTATATGAAAAATTACAAATTACAAATTTAAACTTAATAAATAATTTTTATTAATTAATAATCTCATTTTAAAGCTATATTACGTATATGTAATTTTTATTTAATTTTACTAAATTAATAATTATAATCAAATAATTATTATAAAATATTGATTTTAAAAATAATGATGGATTTAAGACGAATATAAATTTGTTGCTATTTAGTTACAGATTTAATATGGATCTAAATCTGTTGCTAAATAGAGACAAATACACATTTCATCTCTATCTGTAGTGACAAATCTCATACTATCTCAAATCCGTCGTTATTTATTGTAACTTTGTTGTCCATATTTTTAATGATAAATGCTTTACTGATGGTTAATTTACCATCATCGATCTGTTGCTAAGCCTTATAGCGATAAATTTAGTGACGGCAAAGTTCGTCGCTAATCTGTCTATTTTTTGTAATGTTGATGCTATTACAGTTGAAACCTTACTTTTCGAAATCGGACATGAAAGGTAGAGAGGTCCTATTGGATGTGTCAAAATTTATAATGTGTAAAATCTATAAAATGAGAGTAATATTGAATTAAAAATGAGCAATAAATAAATTTTATTAATTTAAAGTAGATTATAATCTCTAATATTAAATTCTTATAACAACGAATTTTAATCTTCTAATTCGAATCTCGAAATGAAAACTTGATTCAATGACATTTGTAGCTGATCTTGAATTGAATTTGACTTTTGAAAAAGAACACAATTCAAGGGAAGAACACTTTGATGAACTTTTTAAATGTCTTGATAAACTTAAAAAATGTCTTATGGATCTTGAAGAACAGTTTAAAATTTTTGAAGATTTGGAGAGCCTTGAGTCTTGAGAGCTTGTGGCTTATAACTTCTAGCTTCTAAATATGCCTTTTGAAATAAAAGGAACCCCTTATTTATAGTAATTTAGAGGAGAGAAGTTTTAAGATTGAACCTTTATTCTATTACTTTAAAGTGATTGAATTATCAAAATAATTATTATTTTATTTATTTATTATTTTAATAATATTTATCTGATTATTAAAATAATTTAAACTTAGATAATAAATCGAATAATTTGATTGATCTAAAATTTATTTATTTTATTAGAATTTAAAACAATCATTTTATACATAAAATATTGATTTAATTTATCAATAAAATATATTTCATTTATTAGATTAAATAATTAATTTTATAGATTAAAATATATTTAATTGATCAACAAATTATTTAAAATTTTTATATCTACACATAATAATTTTTTTAAAAAAATTATAATAGTAATAATAATTATAGCAACAACTCATAAAGTGGCTACCAAGCCGACCGCAATAAAAGGCAATAAATGATTCTACAAATAAATTTTTTTAGAAAAAAAAAAAACGTAAAATAACAGAAGGGAAAGATCAATCTTTGGTGTTGGTTTCCGTATATAAAAGCGCATTTGCTGATTCTGATCTGTATTGCATAACCAGTAGACTAAAACCAGTGAGCGTATTGGCGGCGGAAAGAAGCAGCAAAAATGGCGAAAACACCAGAAGATGAGCATCACCATAAAGCTTTTGGTTGGGCCGCAAGGGATAAATCTGGAATTCTCTCACCTTTCCATTTCTCCCGCAGGTTTTTCTCCCTCTTTTTATTTTAATTGTTTTCGACCATTTATTCCCCTTGGTTCCTTCATCAGCTCCATCGTTTGTTTGTATCGTTTCTTCTTTTACTGAATAAAAATCTTGAAGCAATTTTCTTTTTCTATATCTATAAACTCTTGGCTTTTACTATTTTTGATTATTTATTATATGATATAAGGAGTTGAGATGTCAGATCCTTTTTCTAGTATACATTCTTGAAAAATAGACACAATAATTTAAGCTTACACTTATAAGATTTTACTAAGTGGTTTAAGTCTATTTTTAATTACTAAATGGTAATTTGAATCAAAATTTAGTATTAATATTTTATTATTGATTAATTGGGAAGGATATGATTATTGAATAACTTTTGGGATTTGTTTGATTGATTTTTTGAAAAATTCATTTAATTTTTAATTTATAAATACTATTTTTATGATATTTTAATTTTTAGTTTCAAATAACATCTAAATTTTTGGATCTTGTCATAGATTTTCAGATGTTTAGAGCTTCTTTTAAAGTCATGATATCCACTTTATATATTATAATGAATTATTTATTAATAAAATTATTATAATATATTTATAATGAAGAAATATAGATAAAAAATATAATAATTTATTTATATTTAATTATAAATTTTGATGAATATTATATATTAGATTTTTTATTATTTAAATAATATAATAAAAAATATAATATATATATTTAGTTATATTCTATCAAATTCGACTTAAATGACTATTTATGTTGTGTGGTTTTATTAGAAAATGAGGCAAACATGTTGTAATTATTATTTTAATGCGAATTTTAAGTTATGTTTGTAACTTATAAAAGGGCTTAAGATCATTTAAAGTGGACCATTGGCCACTTCTACTCCTTTTTTTAACAGGAGTTTCTCCACGTGTGATTGTGAGAAGCACTTTTTTTACTATTTATTTTTTTAAAGCTTATTGCATTGCTATCAATGAACAACTTGGCATGCTTCAATGCACACATTTTTGTATTTATCTTACGGAAAAGATTTTTAGATTTAAATCTATCAAGTTAGTATCCATCTTTTTAAACTTTCTAAACTCTAAGTCAAAATAACATTAAAAACATGCATACAACATACTTAAACTGGCATGTGAATTATGTTTAAACCTTGAAGTTTTTAAATTTTTATACCCTCTATTTAAACATCATTTTATGACCCCATAACAAATACTAAACCAACTTATCAAACATCTTCGGAAATAATTACATAAGGATTTGAGAATAATAATATAAAAAAGTTTGATTCGTATGAACGTTAAAATAATTAATCAATTGAGAAAAATGTCCAAGAATTGTTAATGCAAAGTTGAAATTTTAACGTCAAATAACTGACTCTATTTTTTCATTTAAGAAATATGCAACCTTACTAAAAGAGTATCCGTCGACAAAGACTTGGTTACACTTTGTGTATACTTATCCTAAAATGACTATATTTTAATTTCCTAATAAACATTTTAAAAGAAAATAATAAGATTTATAATTTAAGTGTATATTTGTCCTTACTGCCTAATAATTAACTTTAGTTTCTTTTCATTTATTCATTTTATATTGGATATAGAAATTTATCTCCTATAAATTTATAAAAATCAAAGTATAAATTAAAAAAAAAAGGTTTACAGGTATGTGTAATTTTTTTAGGATAATTAATAATTTATCACATTATACATTCAAAATTAAAAAATATCATCTAATATTATACTATAAATATAATTAAATTAATTATAACATTAATTAACATTAATTAAACTTATTTTTTTTATAATCTTTCATAAATTTTTATTCTTACTTCTTCTTCCTTTCTTCTTCTTCATCTTCTTTTTTTTTTCATTTATCTTATACTTCTTCTTCCTCGCTTCCTTCTTTAATCTAATTTATTTTATTTTTATTTATTATATAATTTAATTATATTTCACTTTTTATTATATTTTTATTTATTTTCTTTCATAGTAAACATAAATAAATTTACATACCATAATATATAATATATATGACATATATAGTATATATGATTTATATTTATGGTATATACTTATTTATATATATTTATAACAGTAAAAAGTAATAAAAAAAGAGAGAGCATAATTTAAGATAAGAACAAGAAGAAAAAATAATCAATTTCATACAAGTATAAAGAAATGAAGAATAAGAATGAGAGAAAAACAAACAAGAAGAAAAGAAAAAGAAGAAGCAACATATAGAGAAAAAGAAGAAAAAAATAATAGATGTAAATGAAGAAAGTAAAGAAGAGAAAAAAGAGGAAGACAAAGAAGAAATGGAAAAAAAAGAAGAGGAAAAGAAAATGTAGAAGGGAATTAGGAATTTGAAAAATCTCTAATTTACAAAAAGAGAAATTAAAAAAATAAAAAAATAAAAAATAAAATTAAAGGTAAAAGTATAATTTGATAAAACAAATTTTACAATATTTTAACAAAAAGACAAAATCAAATTTAAAATGAAATTTAAAAAATAACAAAATGATACAATTGCTCAATTTGTTATAACAAGGTATCAATTTCATTAGCCTTATTATATCCATAGTTACCTGAGGGCTCTATTTGATCAGTACTTCTAATCTAGGGGCCTAGATCCATCAAAATTAACTCGAGGGGCGTAACTCTAAAAATTGATAAAAGTTGAAGATCTTAGATATGGTTTTTTGCTGTTTTAAATTTATAGGAGTTTCTAATTTATTTACTTGTTTTTTAAACCAGTAGTAACATATGGAAGGAGAGAGATGTCTTGTTCCAATAAAACAAGAACAGTCGTAGTTCAATTTATCCTGGATATTTGGTTTTTCTTGTTATATTGCAGGGAGAACAATGATGAAGATGTTACAGTAAAAATCCTTTACTGTGGAGTCTGCCATTCTGACGTGCATGCTTGTAGGAATGAATGGGGCTTCTCCCATTACCCTTTAGTTCCAGGGTATGATTGCCTTTTGCATTCTACAACAATAGTAGCATATCATTGCTGTCAATTCTGTGTTTAACTCTGAATTCAACACTTAATTTTGTTGGATTCATTTGGTGCACGATAAAATGTACAAGATAATAGATGTAATTGACATTCTGCAGGCATGAAATTGTTGGTACGGTGACAAAAATTGGGAGTAAGGTGAACAAGTTTAAAGTTGGCGATCGGGTTGGTGTGGGTGTTATAATAGGCTCTTGTAACTCTTGTGAATACTGCAAACAAGACTTGGAAAATTACTGCCCCAAAATGGTATTTACCTACAACTCCCTTGGCGCTGATGGGACAAAAAATTATGGTGGTTACTCGAATATGATTGTGGTTGATCAGCACTTTGTTGTCAGATTTCCTGATAGCATGCCCTTGGATGCTGGTGCACCGCTGTTATGTGCTGGGATTACAGTATATAGCCCTATGAAATATTATGGGATGACCGAGCCGGGCAAACATTTGGGAATAGCGGGTCTTGGTGGGCTTGGCCATGTTGCTGTGAAGATTGCCAAGGCCTTCGGGTTGAAAGTAACTGTTATTAGTTCCTCACCAAGGAAGGAAATTGAAGCAATTAATAGACTCGGTGCAGATGCATTCCTTGTCAGCAGTGATCCAGGAAAAATGAAGGTATGTGATCTAATTGAAAAAACTGAAATTAAAATTGTGAATCCGTGTAATTAGTCCTATGAACCTGGAAAGTGGAATTAATGGGTAGTCGAGTCCAAATAGGTGGAATTCATGTTAGGCCCAGTGGAGTCTAGAAATCAAGACTAATCGTTTCAGGCTTATATGATTCTGCGCGGAGTTTGGGTAATAAAACCACAACGTTGAGGAAAATAAATGAAGCAGCATAATAAGTTATTTTATGAAGAATGACAAATGAATTCACTAATTAATTTAAGAAGAATGACAAATGAATTCACTAATTAATTTAAGAGAATATATATATATATATATATAAATAATATCTCTCAAATCTTCAAATTGAATTACATTGAAATAGCTCATTTACCCAACTGTACAGATGAAAATCTCTCAAAAAATTTGTAAATCTTGGTCAACAAACATTACTCAAGTAAATATGTGAGTAGAGAGAAATTCAATTGGTTTTTCTTAATTAGCAATCTAAAGAATGATGAGCAAATTGAACATTATATAGTAATTTCTAGCTCAAGGGCAGCAGGTGTATAGGCGTATTCATCGAATTGTATCTCATTAATAGCAGATAAATACCATGAAAAAATCAAAAATCAGAGAAACTCACATGGTTTATCAACACCCCCCGGGCGGGGGGGGGGGGGGGGGGGGGGGGGGGGGGGGGGGGGGGGGGGGGGGGGGGGGGGGGGGGGGGGGGGGGGGGGGGG